>QLPF01001421.1:0-24666 GCA_003314045.1 Hygrophorus pudorinus
GTATATACCATATAAGGCAATAACATGAATTTATTATCATCAGAATGCAAATTTTGAGGAGATTTTAAATATGACAATATCACATGATTCATCACATGCTGACACACCATATAAGGCATAACATGAATGTATTATCACCTAAACCCAAATTCTGAGGAGATTTCAAATATAACAATGTTATACATTGATTATGTAATCATACTAACTATGTAATAAAATTTGGTATATTAGCAATCAATATCTGTGTGTGTGAAGTTTTTGATAAAACATTACTTCTTTTTTCTATATCTTTATATCAACATGTTTGAAATCTTATTTGAAATGTGGATTCAAACAATAACAACTTGGTCAAATTTCCTTACACAGTTAGTATGATTACATAACATTGTTATATTTGAAATCTCCTCAGAATTTGGGTTTAGATGATAATACATTCATGTTATGCCTTATATGGTGTGTAAGCATGTGATGAATCATGTGATATTGTCATATTTGAAATCTCCTCAAAATTTGCATTCTGATGATAATAAATTCATGTTATTGCCTTATATGGTATATACCATCATGTAACTAATCATGTGATATAGTCATATTTGGAATCTCCTCAAAATTTGGATTCAGATAATAATAAATTTGTATTATTGCCTCATATGGTTAGACTCACCACATGATTGATCATGTGATAACATAGCCACCAAGATATAGTACAACTTTCCCTATTTAACCATGTCAATCCATGAAGTATTTCATCTGATATCACTTTTACAAACTACTACTAGTGATCAAATACTGTAGGCCAAAATAACCCTGACTACCGCTTTGGGATGAAGTTCCCACACTGACCCTCTGGCCCTTCTTTAAAGATATATATTTTCAAAATGTCATTAGTTTTGCAAATTGCAATAAACTACCTTATTAATAATATTTGGCAACCAATTTCTAACCACTACATTTGTTCATTCCCAAACATCTTCTTGCTAAAAATCTGACTACTCTCCTCCAGTTTGTCATTTGTGCATGTGGCAAGAAACATTGTAGTCAAGTTGAATTGTTCATTGGAACGCAACCATGTGAGTCTGACATTGATGTAGAGTTTATTGAGTTGAGTATAGTGAGGAATGGGTGGTGAGGGATGGCTATTCAATGTTGGTGGTGATGTTGCCAGTATATTGTCGTTTTTGACTGGTTTGTTGTCATACTGTTGACTAGACTCAGAGATGGTGGATTGGATGGGTGACATGGTAGACCAGATAAGGAATGATATTGTAGCGATAGTAGAATTTATGAGATGTGAGGGAAGTACATCCATGTCTCTGTCAAATTCGACAACAAATTCTATCCCCCCAAACTTTTTGTTTTCAAGAAGATAGCTATACCAGTGTCAATGGTATCAATGACATGGAGGCAATGACTACATAGTATGATGTCGACAATTCAACATCCCTTTTTCATGTATGTTTGTCATATATTAGCACATCCGGTCTCATTTTTTACCGTTGTTCATTTATTACAACTTGATATTATAAACATTACTATCAGGCTTTTATTAGAATTTATGAGATATGAGGAAAGTACGTCTATGTATCTGTTGAATTTGACAACAATTTCTACCCCTCTAAGCTTTTCATATTCAAGAAAAGAGCTATCCCAGCATCTATGATATTATATAATAATGACATGGCGACAATGACAACACAGTACATTATTGACAATCTGGTAACCCCGCTTCAAGTACATCCCTATCTTATTATTGCTTATTTGTCACAAATTGATACACGGACATCGTCATCAGGTTCTATCATTTCATCATACATGCTCTCTACTCAAACTTGATATATTGAAGTAAATGATATATCATCACCATCTACATATTACTTTATACATGTTAAGAAGTAACATGATATATGTGATAAGAAGACAATCGAGTTTTGTGGAAATGCATGCCAAGATGGTTGACATCATAACGCGGCCCGATGGCATTCTCCAGTGGGCAGCTGAGCATAACTGCGAGTTCGGGCTGGATAAGTTTCAGATGCTAGACCTAACAAGGAAGCAGGAGAGAGACCCAAACAACGCAGGGAAGACGGTTCCTATGCAGGGCGAGGACTTGATATTGCGGGGCCAAAGGATTCCATCTGCAGAACTGGCCAAGTTCCTTGGGGTTCTGATTGACCGGGAACTGCGGTGGAAGGCACAAGGGGCAGGTATGGTGGCAAAGGGGCAAGTGTGGGTGGTGCAGATGCAATGGATTGCGAAAGTCTCAAAGGGAGTACCTCCAGCAGCGATGCAGTGACTATACATCTCAGTGGCTATCCCCAAGATGATGTACCCTGCTAATGTGTGTTTTGGTTCAGGTATAGGTCTTGGTAAATGGGAAGGCACGGCCATTGTGAAGAAACTGGCTTTGATTCAATGGAGAGCTGCGTTGGCCATCACAGGAGCAATGAGGGCTACGGCGACGGACACATTGGATGCTCATACTAACCTGCTGCCTATGGGTATATTGATAGATAAGATTTGCATGAAGGCGGCCATGTGGATGGCCACATTGCCGAAGGCTCATTCATTATACGCACATGTGAGGTGGGTAGTGAGGCCTTTGCGTGGCCTGATGCACAATTTCAGGATACGGCCGGACCTAATCGAAAAAATAGACCCAGCACTAGTGGACAGCAAGTGGGAGCCTAGATTCTGCATGCACATAGCGGGTTCTCAGGAGGCAGCTGTGGTAATGGATGAGGAGGATTCAGCGGCAGTGCAGGTATACACCGACAGATCCGGTAAGGATGGCAAGATTGGGGCCGCAGCCATTTTATATAGGAATGGGAGATGAAAGAGGGGGTTACAGATGCTGCTGGGTGATGAGGGGGACCATACAGTGCCAGAGGCCGAGGGTGTCGGAATCATACTGGGATTGGAGCTGCTGCGGGGAGAGTCACGAGTAAGCAGAGGTTCAATGGCCGCAGACAATCCTACGGGCCAGTACTACCAAGGCGTCGCCTACACAGTACTTGTGGCGGATGTTCTGGGATAGATGGTGAGGCGATGCCACCAGCAGATGGACCTGACACTGCGTTGGGTACCAGGGAATGAGGGGGTCATAGGGAATAAGGAGGCGGATAGGATGGTAAAATTAGCAGTGGAGCGAGGCTCGAGTAGAGCAGAGAGGTTACCAGCCCCACTATGGAGGGCACCTAGGAGCAAGCAAGCAGCCGTCAGGACATTACTGGCTGGCTTATGGCAATGTGCAGTGTCCCTGTGGAAGACACGAGCATATGAGCAAGATCAACGGATCCATGCCATCCACGTCATTTATGAAGCTGGTAGATGGGTTGCCTAGAAAGAAGGCAAGTATTCTGATACAGCTTAGAATGGGCCATGCACTGCTGCAGGCACATTTATTTAGATGTCAACATGCCGATTCACCTCTGTGCCCAAAATGCGGGACCAAAGCGGAAACTGTGCAGCACTTCTTGAAAATGTGTTGGGCATACAACGCACAGAGGCAAGAAATGATACACGCTAGAGGGAGAAATGCCCAGTGGGCAGGTGAGCTACTCAGTTGCAAAAAGCTGCTGAAACCCCTGTTTCAGTTTATTGGGAGTACAAAGTGGTTCACGTCGGTGTTCAGGGAGTTGGCTGCTGCAGATTAGGAGACAGGGAGGCACTATGAGGGAGCAGTGGGGACGTCAGTGTCATGAGGAGGTTGTATGCGCATTGCGGCAGCTGGTGTACAATTTTTCTTTCTTTCTTTTGGGCTTCGGGGGTTCTCGCTCAGGATAGTGTCCTGATGTTGAGTAGAAAGGCTTTTGCAGTGATTCACATGTCAGTATCTGTATAGCACACCCTACCATACAGCAATGCCATTACAGGGTTTAAACGGGAAAAAAACAGTCGAGGATGGTTGATTTATTTGTTCCCCTCAATTATGTCACATTGGAAACTGGGTTTCAGTTATATTCCATAAAATATACCACCAACAATATTCTCTATTGCACTGGCAGAAAATGCTGTCACAAATCCCAGACAACAACACCTCACCAGAGTAATATAGCACCACCAGTCAATCACTCTATCCCAAATATTAGTTAGACTGACAGAGGGTGTTGTCGTGAATCCCAGACAACAACCCACTAGGCTAATATGGTATCAGGAAATCATCCAAGCCCTGGCATGACCAGATAGATCTGACCAGAACACAGCAGGCTGGTATGTGATAATATCATCTGATCTGACACTCTCTGTAGCTAGCAGAAAGTTATTGCATGATCATTTTACACAACTCTGATATCATGACCAGAGTGACCAGAGCAGGCTGACATGTGATGATATCACCTGATCTGACACTACCTGTAGCTACCAGAAAGTTATTCCATGATCATCTTGCACAATTCTGATATCATGACCAGATAGGTCTGACCAGACCACAGCAGGCTGACATGTGATGGTATCACCTGATCTTACACACACTCCCTGTATCAGGAAAAAACCAAATTAGTAATTTAGGGTAATTTAGGATAATAACTCAAAATCAGAAGATAATTATTCAGATTCCAATTACTCTAAAATAATTAGGTGTATTTATTATTCATCACAATTTCTCAAGATTCTTGCATAAGTCAGGATTTGTATCATTTCTGTATAATATAATTGGGTTTTATTGAATGTTTTCGAGCTCTCATCAAGTTGCAAGCACAGGATATAGCACAATCGATCATATTGAAGCAAACAGACACAAAGTATAACAGGTGGAACGAGTCTGAGGGTTAGTAGACTTTGAGGGGCTGTGGTGACGCTGCCGTTTGGTGGGGTGGTGGTGGTGGGTGTCTAGGGTATTTGGGTTGTCAGAAGTGTGTGGAAGGCCCAAATGAACCCTCTGCGCTTGCAGAGACCTGGATGGTAGGCAATATTATATACCTACCTTTTTAATTTGTTTTCCGCCCCATGTCATTGTCCAAGAGTGAGTGCACAGCAAAAGTAAAATATATTTGCTTACAGTTATAATAATTGTTCTGCATGGCCACATCGTTGAAAATGCTGTGGCTGACGTCAATGTTGGTATAGCCATTTGAAGTTAGTGTTGCTCCGGCTCCAGCTCAGAGCTGGCTGCCAGTCGCAAGCTGAGCCGATTTTTAGCCAGCCAGTCACTGGCTCATCTAAGGCTGCACACTGGCTCGCGGCTATGGCTGTCAAAAATCCAAGCTGCAAGCCGGCAGCTAAGCCGGTGTATACATGTATACTTGTATTTTACTTATATTACATAGTATAGTAGTTATAACTGTTACCAGATGATTTTCCAGGCTGCAGACCGAGTTTTGCATTTTGTTCAGCCCAAGGGTGTCTTTGTTTTCGCGCACTCAGCCTCAGCCACCAAGTTCAGACTCAGCCACCAGACTCAACACCTCCACCAACCGCTCGAGAAAGCAGTAACCAGGGGCCAACAAAGGTAAGTAACACCACAAGTATTCTTTAATTCACCACTAAACATGATATAAATTCAATTTATACAGTTATAAAGGGAGTTGAACGCGACACAGTCATGTTAAACTCCCATCCAATACCCACACCCACACCTCCCACATCTCGACTACCACCTCTGATGCCCTCACCTCCCACAACCCGGCCCTCTCGTGCAAACACGAGGGGCCGCGTCATCGACTCCCACAACCTGGCATCACCTCCAACACCCTCTTACCTCCAACACCCACCTGCCACATCTTGACTACCACCTCCAACACCCTCTCACCTCCCACAACCCAGCCCTCTTGTGCAAACACAAGGGGCTACATCATCAACTCCCACAACCCAGCATCACCTCCGACGCCCTCACCTCCCACAACCTGGCCCTCTTGTGCAAATGTGAGGGGCCGCTCTCACAACCCGGTATCGCCTCCTATGCCCTTTCAGCTCCCACACCCCATCACCGTCCATCCCAACCACCCCAGCCCTCTTGACTCCCACACCCTGGCCCTCTTGCAAGCAAATGTGAGAGGGCTGCGTCACCATCCATTGCCATCTTGCACACAAATGCGAGAGGTGTTTTAATTTAGGTAAGTACACAGGATATTTTATATATATGATAGATAAACTCAACCCACAACCCACCCTCTCGAACACGAATGCGAGAGGCCATGTCACCAGCCGCCATCACCACCTCTGCCCTCTTGCGTGCAAACGCAAGGGGGCCATTGTAAGTTTTTTATATTGCAGTAAACTACGTCACCAGTTGCCACCACCTCTGCCCTCTTGCACGCAAATGCGAGAGGGCCATGTAAGTTTTTTATATTTGAGTACACTACCTGCTAGCAGAGCCAGCGAAATGCTGGCTCCTGCTGGTAGATATTTTTAAATAATGAAATATAATATTTACCAATGAGGAGGATCTTGCAAAAGAGATAGTCATTGTGTAGTTTGAATCTGGCAATATATTGTGGTTTCTCAACCTTGCTTGATATAAGTTTGGAATCAGCTTAGCTGCATCTAAGCTTACCAAGCTGTGGCTTAGCTGTGTACCAGCTAAGAGCTGGCTTCAGCTGGCTGAGATCAGCTCGCAGCTATGGCTAACCAAATATGTGATATTTAGCCAGCCATAGCTGCAGCTAAGCCACCTCGAGCAACACTATTTGAAGTCATGGATGGCGAAGAAGGTAGGTGCTCAAGTTTGAGGTTAGTTGAAATAAGTGAATTTATTCATTGTACATTCCATACTCCCGTGAACTACCATACATCTCATATGCCCAAATGTCCTCATGCTATTCCTGCTCACTCTCCGACTTGTCTGAGCCATCAATTTCTGACCTGTCTGAGCCACCGCTTTCTGACCCGTCTGAACTTTCATCGTCTCTGCCACTAGTTTCAGTGAGATTATCACTGGACATGGCTTTGTCATCTTCTTCATCCTTGTCATCTGTCAAGTTGATGTTGACGCCTTCCCCCACATTGCTTGGACCTGCACTGGCTTGGTGACTGTAGATATGCCCTATGGCAAGACCCCAATAGAAGCCCATGACCATGTCCCGGTCAACAAATCTTAAAGAACGATGAGTATCACTGTAGTCTGAATGTGATTGCTGACTCACCAATTGACACAGTATTCATCAGGGGATTGTGGATGATATTATAAGGGATGATAAATGATTATCCAGTAAATAATTCAAATAACATATATAACTCTTATATATTATCTTGTAATACAAGATATAGGACAGTAGAGTTTGTGGAAGCCACAAAGCACATCAGACTAATATCGGAGTTATTGGGAATTGTCAAATATGCCAGCCAGTCAGACTTGCTCATATATATTGAAATTGTAGAACCAGTAAAATATGTCTGAATTGTAGAGTTTGCTCAGCTCAATAAAAATTATAAAAATTCACAAAATATATCAGATTGATAGAAATAATCAGATATGCCATGATGATGGTAATTAGCCAGATTAATAAGGAAAGCAGAGGATGCCAGTCCTGATTCATCAAGCTCATATAGGCAGTGATATGACAATATATCATAAACATCTACAATAAATGTACTTGACAAGTGGAATATACTATGCCCATGAACTAGTAGAGGAAGTGGAAAGGGCAGCCGTCTTCATCAAGAGTCGCTTCTCTTTGATTTTGGCCAAAGCACTGTCTTTGGATACCAGGCGCTAAGTTGTTAAGTAGCCTGGAAAAATCTGCCTGAAATAAGGGGTAAGTAAGTAGTCACAGGATCATTGGAGTTGTGAAAATTTACTGGTTCCACCATGCCAGTAACTTGTTGACCTTCACTTTCTCATCCACATCATCAAAGAATTCCAAGACACTATTGTAAAACTGTTCACTGTCTGTGGTTACGTCGGTCCTGGAAAATACAGATGCAGAACTTAGAGCAAAGCAGACCTCAACAAAGACATGAGCACACAATTAGGGCATAGGCAGTAGCTCATACCTGTGTTGTGACATAAGCAATGGAAGCTAGTGTCACACATACTATGCCATGGATTCGGGCATTCTCAGATCATGTAGCCTTTGTCTCTTTCTCCACTGAGCTAGTTGAGGTAAATATTTACCTATATGCCTGGGCAATAAACTAGTGAATATGCCAGTATAAAGAAAATGCACAATGTACCACAACAAGAACAGAACTTCTAAAAAGCCCCTGCCAGGGATCTTCTGCATCATACTTGTTGCCAATATACAAGAAAACAGGCCACTGATCGCCAGGAACCAACATCTCCCCACTTTTTAGTTTTTCCTTGACCCTAGATAAGATTAACAAGCAAGACTTGACCCCAGAATAGAGCATACTCAGGATCAGACCAATCTAATCCTGCAGGACAAAGAAGCCCACCAGTATGTTCATGGTAAAAGCCACGATCAACTTTGATGTTACAAGAAAGAAGAGAGTTGAGTGATTGGCCTCTGGGGACAATCCAGTCGAGGACACCACCCTTGATGCTTTTTGTGTCATCTGACCTGGCACCAGAGGCACCCTTCTGGATCTGTGCCAGTATATTAGGTCATGCTTCACACATTAAGGAACACTTACCATATTAGCAATCAGCACAACTTCTTCGTCCAAACCCTGAATGAGTCTTTCCTCAATACCAGGAATCATCTGAAGGAGTCTTGTAAACACTCAATGTTCCCGTCTTTGTCTATTAAACATTCATCAGAAGAGGAATGAAATGAAGGCACTTGCGTACTCCGCAGTGAATGATTCCTCAGGTTCATCTGCCAGTTCACCCATGCGCAGAAGGCCATTAATCAGGAGGGATTTGACATTGCAGAGTGCATGTACAGTGCGACAAAAATGACGACCATGGCGAACTAATAGATTGCTCATACAACTGTCCAATATCTGAGGATAAACACCATAGCAGAGGGATGAAGCTGGAGCACATACACTTTCTTTCTAGGGCCAAAATGAAGGCTACCCTCAGGCTCGTCCCTTTGGCAACGTCCAGTCATAGTGGGTGGGGAATTTTCATCTCTGGACATGGAGGTAGTAGGAAGTGAAAGGAAGATATTTACCCAATATTGTACAGCTCATATATATAATGCTAGCTGTGGCAAACTTCAAAGTTCCACGAATTGTGCTGGTTGTGGGAATATCCAAATATGGTCTGATAACTGATGAGTGGGGGTATATAAAGACCAGTCAATAATGACAAGCCTTGCAAGGCATCATGCAACCACATAGCACAGGCCACTAGGTCCAACTCTATCTGCATCAAATTCAGAAATCACATGGCGGTATCTTGCACTACAATAGCTATGTAGGTGACCTTAGTGTTTGGAAATGGTGTGTGGGGATCAAATGTCTACTGGCTGGCGACCAAGGTTTTAATCTGAATCTCTAAGGCCAGTGACATCCAACGGTAATCGCATTGTTCCATCAAAACTAGTTGATCATTGCTAGTCTCACCAATTCCTTGGACCTGGATGCTTATGTCCTGTGAAAAAAGGAGACCTGCATGACTTTGTCGCAGCAGCAATCTTCCCAGTGACCGCTGGCCGTTTTTCAGGTGAGTATATTGCCAGTTGTGTGCAAGATACTTGCGGGTATTTCAGTAAGTGCTCACAGACCATGAGTTGCTGAAAAAGCAGCTAACTTTAAATCAGTTTTCATGGAGTGCATGTACAACAAGAGGGGCTTGCCTATCAAATCATATTCTCTCTGAAGTAAGTGACTCATTTGTAGTAAATGAGGTGGTTAGATAATGTGCCTGGGTGCAGCACCTGATGAACAGAGTCCTCCACCAGCCAAACATCAGGGGGAGGGTGTTGGCAATGCTGAGCACACCACTAGACCTTTGAAAAGGACATATGCAGAATTAGGTAAGGTGTAGAACTGATGTTAAAAGGCTAAACTCACTTACCCCAATGACAGATGTCTTGGTTCCCACAATCACATCGCCTTCATGCCCTCCCCTAACTCAGTTTGCCATGTTGATACAGCTTGACCAAATATCAAGACCAGGCCTAACCAAAGGCCAGGTCCAAAAGCTCTTCGCAAGATGCACCTGTGGGCTCATTATGAGATGATGGTTTCATTGGCATGTGTGCAGCAATGCAGATGAAACAGATGTTGTGCAGAGCTCAGATGCAGGTTCAGAAAGTGAGGTCATAGACCTGACTGGGAAATAAGACGCCTCATGAATCATGGTTGTGTTAATAATGGTCGTGATAATGCAAGGATAAGATTTTTGCATCTGATCCAATTTTATGTTGTGGGGTGCCCAGAGTGCATCAAGATGCTCTGAAATAAGCAAATAAACACTGCAATTGTGGGTGCTGGACCATCTCTGGGAAGCCAAAAAGACACTGGAGAAGTGATGGCGGGCTGGCGAAGCAGAGGTGGCAAAAGACTTGGTAGATGGAGGCAGCAGCCAATCCAAAAGAACTGGGGAAACCCCAAAGACGAACTGTGAGATAATGGTGGAGGCCACATGACTTGAGCCGAGGTAGGAGGGAACATCTCTGGGAAACCCAAAAGATGCACCACAAGATAATGGTAGAAGCCTTGTTAGTATGCGTGTGACCATGTTTGTGTTTGTTTTAAACGTCTAAGTCTTGATTCCCCACTTGTAAATATTTTACTAAATAATAATGGATAAAACGAGACACAGAAAAATAAGACGCAAATAAAACCAGGTTTAATAAAAGGCTCCCCCCAAAGCTGCATAAGCCACCTGGAATTTCCATGTATGGGTGGGGAGCCATGCACTAAAAGCACCCCCCATTTTACTTCTGAATACATCTCAGATTCTTTTTAACACTTCTAGCACCCTACTATTTTTGTAGGTGCAAAATCCATGGCAGGTAGTTAAAATTTTGCTGTTGCCACAGTATGGCCAGCAACATATACAGTTTGCAAATTTTGAACAACCTACGAGCAATTTTGCAAAGATTTTGCATTCCTGCAAAATAGTCCAGTGCTAGCAGTGTAAGCTTTCTATATTGGCCCAAGGCCAGGCCTTACCCCTTATCGGGTTTAAGCTGCATAATTTAAGGAACATTGTGCAAAATGAATGAGTGGGAGGGGGCATTATAAGAAACTGATCGAAACTCTGCACCCCCCAAACCACACACACTAAATGATGCTCTAGATCATTCCTTGCCTTGAGGATTGACACATGCCTCTCTTTCATTGCATTCCCCAACTTTACACCAAACCTGCTCAGAATATTGCTGTCACGAATCATACCTGGTGTTCACTCTGGCCTGTACTTGCTTGTAGTTGATAACACACACACCGAATGACTTTTGTGTTTCCAAGGTGTTGAAAGTGGATCATGCTTTCTTGATTTCTGTGAGCAGTTGCTGCCAGTACACGAGTGAGTCACTCAGCTGGTTGAACACATATTTGGCCTTGAGACTGGAATTGTAGCCATTTGTTTTTGACACAATCTTCGAGTTGTTGAGCCTTGAGCTTGATCAGAGAAAAGGATCGCTCAAGAGTACTATCAGGGAACCGAGTCAGACCCAAACCCACTGGCAGAATTGAGATCATGCCAGCGAACTCCCTGACAAACTATATGTGTCGATTGTCCCACCCATCCACACTGAAATAGCCCCCTGCTTGTTCATCCCTACCGCAGTTGCTGAATGAGACTCAGTGCAACACGATTCACAAAGAACTACCCACTTGCCTTTATTGTCATCCACTGTGCCTTATTCCAATGCCCTTTTTGCCACCAAATCCAGAGTCTGCCCATACATCCGGACAGTCTCCATAAGACTGAGACTGCGAGAGCATGTGGATACACACTCTTTGCGTCCTTCGCAAGTTCATGATAGCATGCAGAACCTGGAAATTCAACCACAACAGATTCCTATCCTCCTTGATCTGAGTGATAATTTGCGGGTCAAAATTTAGTGAATTGGAAGCCACTGCCACATAGTCAGATGATCTCGAACAAATGACCACAGATGCACACATCCCAATGGTTGATGTCTTGAAGCCATGCATTGCAGACAGGCTACATGTTGAGCACGTCCTCCACACATTTCATATCCATCAGCAACTGTCGCTCAATCCCATACTATAGTGCCTGCTATGGGTGGAAGGTCGCACATTTGAGACGTGTGGTAAGCTTATGAAAACTGGTATTGTGTTTTGAACTATGCCAACCCTCTTCCATGAATCAAGGAATTGAATGTTCAGCTTGTCATGCAAATGTTTGACATTGTCCTTCACTGAATCGATAGGCTGTGTTTGATACTCTTGGATGGTGCCACAAATCTACTTAAATCATCAATAGCTGATCAGTTCAAGTTTCGTCCAACCTGCACCTTGGGTCATACAAGCAATATATTAAACTTGGAGAAGCCTTCATTAGCATTCCTGGCTGTCCCGAGCCTATCATGCAACTGTGTGATGATCTGGTTCTCAACTTGGGCCACCTGATGATTGTAGACATTTTTGGCAGCCACCCAAATCTCGGTTCCCTCTCAACAACAAACAATAATATGAGATTTGATGAGAAATATCAGGTTGAATTGAGAACTCACCGATGGCGACATCAAGGACAGTTATCTGCTTTGCGGCTTTATGCACTTCCTTCACCTCCATATACATCCTACCTATGTCCTTCTCGCCCCACCAAGGCCCTTTGTCAGACCGGTCATAACCACCAGCTGCTCATGCTATTTCTGCCAGTCTCTCAAATATCACATTCGTTCCTGCAACTTGGCATATGCTGTCATGACCTTGATGGGAATAAACTTCTCCAATTGCTTCCTTGTAACTTCATGTGTGATATTTGTGAAATCCTTCATCAAGTGGCCCCAAGTACCAAATATATTGACAGTTGCGAGAGCAGGCAGTCAAAAGTTTCATACTGTGTGGAGAGAAGCCTTTGAGAAGTGAGGAAGTTGGTCAATGTAGGGTTGAAACTAGTCTGGGTTACTGCTCACGCTCCATCCACTGGTAGCACTTGTTGTGGTAATTGATATCATCGTGGAACAGCTGTTCGAAGATGCTGCAATTCAACCATATATGCATGCTATTTTGATTGTTGCATGGCCAAAAAGGTTGCATAATAGGATCATGAGTAGAACTGGCTCTGATGTTGCTGTGGGCGTCTATGTTGATGCATGAATTCATTGATCAACACTTTTGCATGCCTCGAAAGCGCACCTCACAGCAGATTTATGTAGAATAGTGACGTGGTTGGCAGACCTTGCCTTCATCTTGCTGGTATTTGCCATGTAGCATTGATGGGATTATCCTGTATGGTCCAATGGACCTGGTCAGTGGGAAACCTATGGGAGTGGGGGAGAGGCACATAGAAAGAGAGTGATAGGTCGACTGCCAGAAAATGTTGCCTTGCCTGGGGCCTCGTTCCCAAGGTTCCACAGGGAAACTCGGATGCAAAGGTGGGCCCAAATCCTATTGCCTGCTTGTCCACTCAGTCCCAGGGTTGATTCCTGAGAGGCCATGCAGGCGGTAGAATTGGGGCTCATATCTAGGAATACCTAGGCATGTGCGGGTAGACAGCTGGTAGACGCAACTGGGTGCAGGCAGCCAATGTGGACTCAAATCCCCTGGGCCGTACCGCCCAGGGCACAAACGCAGCCTATATCACCTCCATGTGCTGAAGAGCTGCATAAAAGACCATGTGCAGAGGTGTGGTTGGAGTAGCAGGCAGGGGAAGCCCAGTGCATGACTCAATGCCCCAGACTACACTGCCTTGGGCACACATGCAGGCTAGATCGCCTCCATGTGCTGAAGAGCTGTGCAAAACACCACAGGCAGATGTGTGGGACCAGTGACAGTCTAGTCAGAACCCAAAAGAAGTAGCGGCAGTCAGTGGATTGGCACAGTGTCCCTGGGAAACCCAAAAGACATCACACAGGTGGTGGTTGAGAGTAAGGAGCCATCTCTGGGAAACCTAAAATATGTGGTGGGAAGGGCGAGAGAGTTGAAAAGTTTGTTTGTATTTGTTTTGCCACATGAACTGTTGTCACAGTCAATTTCTATTCGGTCACATTAGTAATAGGATTAACTACAAACAGCCTGAGGTCACGGAATATTTAAATAACTGAGGGGAATACAACTGTACAACATCAACTCAGAAATCTAATACAATACACCCTAGGGCCTACTGCCCATAGATGAAAGGGTTGACTTGGAGTCACAATTGTGGATCTTCTTGACCCCACAACCTCGAAGGGATTCAGGCTGCATTGCTGTGTAAGCCAAGGGGATCCCACTCTGCTTGAGTAACACCACTAATTCAGCAATGCCTTGGTCAATGTCCTTCAGACTCTGGTCAGCTAGCAACATCTCCTGCTGGAAATTCTGTAATTTCTTTGTGGTACGGAAGACTCAATCTTCGGTGACTGCTTTGAGCATGAGGTACTTCTCATGCGGGGCTATGGAAAGTTATGTTCTGGCTTTGATGTGACCAGGCTATCCATTCATACTGCTCCCATGTCGTCGCAGGACTGAGACCGCAGTGTATCAGCCATGTTGATATTGTGCCAGAATGTGGACAGGGGAACAGTTGACTTTATTTCTGAAAGGTAAGCATACAAAGTGTACAGTTAGTATGACCAGTTAAGTGACTTGAAGCCTGACTCGACATACTTCTGATTTGAGAGGCTAATGACCAGCGGATAAGTTATCAGCCAGCTTAGATGGGGTTGAGCTCCTAGCGATACCACTACTACTTGGACCGTCAGGAGGTGACATAGCAGATATCCTTGACAATTCCTTCTGGAAGGCTTCTAGCTGGAGCTTGCACCACTGTAGACAATGTTCAGCAGTGATTGTCATGGAGAATTGTTCTGCTCTTTTGAAGCGGGCAATATTCAGGATGCAATTGATATCTTTGGGCTCCTGCAAGTAATCAGACAGATCTAAAACATCATCCATGACTTCAATCTAAAATAGTCATCAATAACTTAAAGCTCATAGGAATAAATTTGTAGTATGTGATGATGTACTGTGGACCTTGGAGACTCCTAGTCGACATTATTAATAATTCCCGCAGTCCGACTTGATGCTGGCCATAGCTCAGACTTGTTGTCAGTATTCAGTGCTAGCACAAAATCTGGTTTAGTGCTGACGGCATATGTCTTTATTAATAATATCAAGTCACCTGAAGTTGATGGATGTGGTTCACACAATTGGTGAGATTTGTGTTTTGTTGAGAGGGCCGAAAACCACTTTTGCATAATGATGGTGTGCAGTAAGTGAATGAGACTCTGATTATGACTCTGAATTGGCAGATTCATCAGTGAAAAGTCACTCCCGTGCCAATGCTTTCCAAACACTTTATAAAGGTAATAAAGCACGAAATGTACATAACATTTCTCATTCACCATATAAGGCCATATGAAGCGAGGTCCCTTTCCAGAAAGGGACCAAAATAAGTAAGTAATGGAAAATTGGTGCGTGAGAGGACATGAATCCCACATCGACAAAGTTGGCCTGACCTACTCATGCATTGTGGGTTGGCCCAACAAGAAAAATGTATATCACAGCTTTAGATGGAGGGGTATTGTCGTGTGGACTTGGGAAATAAGACAACAGTGATAAAGTTGCCCCGACTAAGTGAGAAATTGTGTTCTTCCCAAATGACACGAAGTCTAGATACATTAGGAAACCGAGCAGAGACATGGAACATTGCGAAGTGGTATATTAAGTCTAGATACGTTAGGAAACTGAACAGAGACGTGGAACATTGTGATGTGACATAAGTATTTTTTTCCCCAGGAGCAAAACACAATTCAAAGGGTACACCTGTTGGTTGTTGGTAATAGTATGGTATGAAATGACAGGTACCTGCATGGCGATGCAGGCAATAGATCTTGGTGTCACTTGACATAGGTTAATTAGAGTAGTGACATTCGACTTTTTATTGATGGGAATATGGGCCATTTTATGTTTTTTCATGGCTGGGGGGGTTCCCGGTGTTGACTTTGTCGTCGTTTACAGATGTTGGGGACGTGAAGATATGCTTGTAAGCCTAATGGTGCTTCGATCATGGTAGTGCTTGGAAAGAAAAGGTAAGAAACAGACCATAATGAGTAGTTCGCTGCGCAGAAGACCCGTTTCCATATCATTGATGTGTGCTTGGAAGCCAGCATCAATGAAATGGGGTCACGAATGTGCTGTGACAGCATAGTCTGGGTGGCTGTCCCAAATTTTCGCTCAGATACTAGATGATAAGATAGGTAAGTAAGTTATGAGGCAAATACCCTCAACATACCTCTGGTCCAACCAATCATATTCAATAGGACACAGCAACTTCCTGCAGTGGTCATGACCCAGCCCATGACTGTTCTTGTTCTTGGTATCAAGTCACTGGAGGGTCCCATCAAACAAGTCATGAATCCACTCAAAGACAGCATACTTCAAGCTGCCTGCATCGTCACTGTGTGCCATATCAGAATCTTTTGTGATCTGAGGAATATAATTAGTAAAGGTTGTCAAAGATGAAAGAAATCATACATTTTTCAAGAACTCGGCCATATTATCACTGTGTACAGCTTGTTCAACTGATGGTAATGCTGTTCCCAATGAGGTTGGCTTCAATGACCATATCAGGAGTCATGATACCAGCTCACAAAATCATAATCTCACCACCAAAGATATCCCCTGATGATCTCATGGAGGTCGTGGGTCAAGAGGCTGACCGCTGTGCCATCAAATCTGGAAACTCCAAGAAGGATGAAAGCAATGTCGCATTTAGTGCAAGCACTTCGTTCAAAGGAGGGAAAAAGGCAGGCGGAAAGTGTAATGTCGAATGCTATAACTGCCACAAGCGAGGCCATATGAAGGCTGATTGTTGGGCAAAGGGTGGGGGGAAAGAAGGTCAAGAAACAAAAGGCAAGGGGAGGTTCCAACCTAAGAAGGAGCAGGCTGCAACAGCCACAGCTGACTCTGATGACACAGCATGGATGGCATATGACTGCAGATATGCCGACATAGTCCTTGACGACTGTGGGGATATTTTTGACGATCTATTTGAGGATAAAATTATCATTTCCAAAGATGATGATCCCCCTGGGTTACCTGTTTCTCTTTGGATAACAACAATCTCAATAGTCCACCTGATCTCACTGAACTATCTGATTCGGATTCAAATGACGATTCCAAAAGCGCTAGAGCAGCCCTTCCAGTGACTTAGTCCGTCTGAGATAGGGGAGCAGACGGTGACAAAATCACATTAGAGATGGGACAGCGGATGTCGGCCAACATTAGTATTGTAGTTGTTAAAGATGAATCGGCTGACATGATTATTGTAGTCATAAAAGATGGACCGGCTGACAGTAGTATTGTTATCATGAAAGATAGGTTGGCTGAGTAAAGTATTGTAGTGGTAAATAATGGGTCGGCCGATGGGGACGATGAGAGTTGCTCATGAACAATGGATGGGCCGAAATTGCATGTTCCCATTATAGATGGGTCAGCCAACTTTTTGTTTCCCCATTGGAGATGGATGGACTGACATTGAATGTTCCCATTACAGATGGGTCCATTTTCCCATTGGAGATGGATGGGCCAACATTGCATGTTCCCATTACAGATGGGTTGGCTGACTTTTTGTTTCCCCATTGGAGATGGGTCGGCTGATAATTTGTTTCCCCATTGGAGATGGGTCATCCAACAAGTTATTTCCCATGACAAACTCCAATAAAAGTCCCACAAATCAATTCCAAATCTCCCCTAGTGTTCCTCGGGATGGACTGCAGCAACTGCACTTGTATGCCGAATTCTTCGGTGTAAGTTGTCCGACATGAGTGTTTACAATCCCAATGGGGTCGGCATCCCATCAGTGCCCACAGGGTTCCATAACATTCCCACAAATCAATTCCAAATCATCTTCTACTATTTCTCAGTATCAACTGCAGTCACTGCAATTGTCTGCCGAATTCTTCGGTGTAAGTTGTCCGATGTGTGTGTTTTCAATCCCGATCGGGTCAGCATAGTATCTATCCTCAGACACTCCAATAACATTCCCACAAATCAATTCCAAATCACCCTTACTATTTCTTGGTATCAAATGCAGCCACTGCACTTGTTTACCGAATTCTTTGGTGTAAGTTGTCTGATGTGAGTGTTTGCAATCCCAATAAGGTCGGCATAGTATCGGTGCCCACACACTTCCATAACATTCCCACAAATCAACTCCAAATCTGGCCTACTATTTCTCGGTATCCCTGCTGCAATTGACTATGGAAATCTTCATCGTAAGTTGTCACATATGTGTGTTCACCATCCCGATTTGGTTCTTATGGCATTGGTATCCACACAGACCCTTAGATTTCCCCAAAATGATTCCAAATCCTCCCTTGGTATGTCATTGATGCCCATGCAGTCCACTAAGATTCTTTTATATTTCCACAATTACTTTCATACTATCCTTGGTTACTTGAATGTAAAGTGTGCACATTACTAATAAAGTGAATATATGATATTTATCTTTATTCTAGTTATTGTTTATTTTTACAATTCCTCATTGTTGTATGTTCCCATGCAACTCTCTTAAATCCACATAACCATTA
This sequence comes from Hygrophorus pudorinus, assembly GCA_003314045.1. NCBI lineage: Eukaryota > Fungi > Basidiomycota > Agaricomycetes > Agaricales > Hygrophoraceae > Hygrophorus > Hygrophorus pudorinus. The sequence goes on from QLPF01001421.1 coordinate 18,504, forward strand.
CAATTAGGGACGTTGGCAATTTAGTAGTGTAATATCACTATTTGTACTTTAATTTGCACCACCAGACTCCACTTATACATTGTCATTCTCATAATATTATAGCTTCTATTTTGTAAATATTACATACATTTTTCTGAGGATCATCTGTTCAGAATTCATGGAGATATAACAATTTTATTTTGAATTACTTTTTTCTTTCATTTGTTGGCTCTGTCCACTTTCCTGAAATAGAAATAAAACATAGGCAGTACATTCTGACACTGACACAAATGTTAAATTCATTCAAGTTCATAACTATGGCAAGACCTTTTAGGTAACTGCATTTTTCCATTTTAGTAATACATATATGATGGCTATGTTTGTGTCACATATCCTCTTAGTCACCAGTGATAATTGAAACACAAATATATATATATAAAGCTCTAGAATAATAATAATACCTGGAAAATAATATAGTATTGCATACATATTTCAAATATTTCTCAAACACATAGTTATCATGTTTGCTGTGATTGAATATGAATAATAAATATGTAATTTTTCTGTTTCCATTACATATCCTCTATAGTAAGCTATGTCAGTAACTGTGAAACACATGTCACAACAAATCATGTCAATATTATTTCAAATCACATCAATATGACATCTGAACACAGGAATATCATATTATTGTGATCTCAAAGCATAACATGTCACATAAATCATTATGATTGAAACTTTTATTCTGATATTGGTGTATATATCTGGCCAGTTAATTCATCCTTGACTGAAACTTGTTGTCTTGTGAAGTCAATGTTAATCAACAGTTTACAGCTGTTTTCCTATCGCTTGACAGTTGGGCAGGAAAAAAAGTTGTTTCAGAAAAGTTGGACTTGGTGAAAATATCATGAATTGTAAAATCTGTATAAGCAATATCAGATGAAATACTTCATGGATTGACATGGTTGAAGAGGGAAAGTTGTACTACTTTTCAAGGGCTATCAGCTCATATAATTACATTTGGACTATATCTAGCACATGCAAGTTACAACTGAAATAACAGATACACAACAGATATTTTGATATTGAAGATGATATTGTAAATCCTGCAATCAAAAGAGCTCGTATCAACAAGGTTGAGGGGAGAAAGATGTTCAGTTTGTCAAGGGCTAGAAGCACATATACCGAGGCACCTGAGCTGACTTCTTCCTCGGTGCTGATGGTGTCTGAGGAGGTTTCGCAACCTTCGGTGCCTGTTTTTTGGATACAGGGGGCTGACTAGAAGATGTTGACAGCTTGGGTGTATGGGCCCTTGACTTTGACCGAGGATGAAGCAGCAGAGACAGGGGACTGTTGATGTCAGCAATGGGGAAGTAAAATGTCTCCTCCTCCTCCTCGTCGGGGGCTGCTTGCGCTGGTGTAGTGGGCCTGACACTTGGCGAGGCTCAGCCTTGGTCTTTACTTGACGTTGGAAGAGTGGGCATTTCACTTTCCTCTTGTGGCAGGCCTTGCATGCCTGCCCCGGGTTGCTGATGCATCACCTCCCGTCATTCACAGCGGGGACAGGGACCCACAACGGCTTCTTTGACCTCGGCGTCCTGGGCGGCTGTCATCTAGCCTTGCGTCCTGGCCTTCTTCACTTGCCTCTCATCCTTGTCATCAACCACCCTCTTTGCTTTCTCTCTGCCTTTCTTCCCTGATCCTCTCTTCACTGCTGTCGGCCATTTTGTCGTCCTTGACACTTGGCCAATGTCCTCCTCCTCCTCATCAGTCCCTTTCCTCTTCACTCCTCTCAAAGCTGGTTCTGGTGACTTGACAGCCCTCTGCTTCCCCCTTGACTTGGCCAATGGCACCGGAGCTGTTCGCATCAGCGTGTATCCTGCCCTGTACGACGTTGGTGGCTGTCATCACCTAAACTCGGCCTTGACAACCCTTTCTTTCTCTTCTTTCTCTTCCTTCTCTCCCTTCCCAGCCTTCTCCTTCTCTTGCCTAACCTCCACCACATCCTCTGATGTCCCAGCCATTTCCCCATTCTCCTCCGTGTCTGGCTCGACCTTGATGACAATCGACATGTCACAGCTTTCCTGGGCACGTGGGACTGACCGACTCATCAATGAGCCACCTTCCCACCATCTTGGACTGCCGGGGTCGAATGTCAGTGTTTCTGATTGAGCCCGATAGTGTGGGTCTTCCAAAAGGCGCCTATTGTGACAGGAGATAGAATCGATGTCGACGCGGATGTTGTGTTTGAATGTGTGAATGCATGCCAACCGGACACTGAGGATAATTTTTGGTACATTCACAGGATGCTGGTACCGAGTGGATGTTTCCTTGATAACGGCCGTCACCACTCTCTAAAGTTGAGGTCAGTTACAGTTCTGGGAAAGACCGATTTTGTTACATACCAGCTCCCTCAACAGGTGGTCTGAGATTTCTGTCTTCACCTCGTCCGTAGCGCTCTGACCAGCCTTGACCGCCTCCCTCCATCGGTTTGCATACAGGTGTAGCAGTTTCTGGTTTTGTGCCACTGCGGTATCTGCGAGATCGTGACGTCCAGTGGTGTGAGTGCGGGCCATGTCCATTTTCTTGAGTTCTGAGGTCTGAGTGGGTAGTTTTTGACGTTAATGTGAGGGTGCCGAGAAAGGGACAAACAAGCGGCAAGAAAATAAACATCAACTTCAGAGCATGTGACCAATTCACCTTTACGCTTATTACAACTCGACATCGCCGCATACTACTAGTTATTTTATCTACGCAATGGAGGAACATCGGTCTACCTCAACAGCTCTCCGTAAGGCCCTAGTATGTCACCGAATTTATTTAGCTGATGTCAAACATCATCAGCCGACGTTGTATCGGCTCCAAAACACGTTCATTTTGACCTGGACGACGACTCGGACTCAAACATGACTGGGTTAGAGTTCGAGGCTGGTCCGGACATTTATAATTTCAGTAAGCCTCTTGAGATCCTCTCTTTCATGGCGATGCTAAACCTCGTGAAGAGGATATTGAGTCCCATTCAGATGACATTTTCTCCTGGGGTGAACCTCATCACACCAGTCCCAGCTCTCAGCCTCGGGACCCTAACCACGGCGATGACACCCTCATGGACCTCAATTCTGAAGGTAGCGAGGTCAATAATCTGCTTACCCAAACAGATGTACATACTGATGCCGGCTTCACTCAGGCCGACAGATGCTGGATTTTCAGTGAGTCAGAATATACCATTTGATAATGATTCTAAATCGATATGTATATAGCAGGATCTCGGGTGTCACCGGAGCATCAAACAGTCTCATTGACGATGAAGCCGACAAGGAGTTCGATTTTGGCACGCCGGTGTCATGACATGACTTTTACCCTTATCTAGTTTCCTTTTTCAAATATTCTTTTGTCCTATTTCGGACATTTACACAACCTTTAAACAATTGCCACATGGACATTCCCACCAATTCTTTTATATCTTCTTTGATCACAAGGCACAACAACTGCATTCTGCTCCAGACTCAGCCTGCCACATGGGAACTCCACCAATCTATTTCCATCCACAACCGATCGGGTTTTGTTCTAATCCCCATTTGGACTAATGATGACAAGGCACACCATTCCCAACTCGCTTCCGGATTCTGGACCCACAAACGATCGATCACACTTCCATCGATCGATCACCAGCTAAACCTAACAGCCGCCAATCATTATTTCGGTCCATAGCCTTGCCCATAGCCTTGCAGCCCTTCCAGTGACTTAGTCCATCTAAGATGGGGGAGCGGACAGTGACAAAATCATGTTAGAGATGGGACAGCGGACGTCAGCCGACATTAGTATTGTAGTCGTTAAAGATGAATCGGCCGACATGAGTATTGTAGTTGTAAATGATGAGTCTGCCTATGAGGACGTTTGTCATGGATAATGGATCGGCCAATATTTCACTTTCTCATTAGAGATGGGTCGGCCGACATTGGGTTTTCTCATTGGAGATGGATCAGCCGATATTTCACTTTCTCATTAGAGATGGGTCGGCCGACATTGGGCTTTCTCATTGAAGATGGATCGGCCAATATTTCACTTTCCCATTGGAGATGGGTTGGCCGACATTGGGTTTTCTCATTGAAGATGGATCGGCCAATATTTCACTTTCTCATTGGAGATGGGTCGGCCGACATTGGGCTTTCTCATTGAAGATGGATCGGCCAATATTTCACTTTCTCATTAGAGATGGATCGGCCGACATTGGGCTTTCTCATTGAAGATGGATCGGCCGATATGTGACTTTCTTGTTAGAGATGGGTTGGCCGACATTGAGTTTTCTCATTGGAGATAGATCAGCCAATATGTTACTTTCTCATTAGAGATGGGTTGGCCGACATTGCAGATGGGTGGGCCGATATTGCATCATCCCATTGGAGATGGTCGGCCAACATTGGGTTTTCTCATTGGAGATGGATCTGCCCCCATTGACTTGCTTCATTATAGATGGATCGGCCGACATTCTCATCATTGAATTCTCTCATTAGAGATCGGTTGGCTCATATTCCAGTGTACCATTCAACCCCGATCGGCCGATATGGCATTTTCCCGTTGAACATGCAACACATCTTGGCATTTAGAACAACTATTATAAGCTTCTGACAAACGGTTGTTGGCTTCGGTTGCAGTCTACATGTTTTGGTGTCTCATGTGCTTCCTATTCCCCCTTGGTTTACAGGAATGTAATGTTTAGTAGCTTGATTTTACAATTATAACACTACAATGCTATTATAACTGTACATAACCCTCCGTCCTTCACACTTAGTCTGTCTCCTTCCCGTTCTCCACAGTTTTGCATCACCAGAGCAAATTCTCAACCTTCTGCATGGCACATTCTTGGAGGCGAAGAATGGCCACCGAGCGATGCATGTCCTGCAGTAGCAGGGATGCTTGAATGCGATGGCCATTTGACAGCTGGCTCAGCACCATGTCCACCAATTCGTCAGCCTGGACATCCCGAATGAGTGGAGGAAGGGTGTCCCAAAGCTGTGAAGCCCTGGCCTTGATACTCCCCACTGTCGGCGTGTCTGTCTCTACGTGGACGAGAGGGCCGAATGATAACTCCTTCGCCTCATAGTCGGGATCTGCGGCATCATCCTCGGCATCGGGGTACGGCGAGGAGACAGGGGGGCTGAAAGAGAACTCGTCGTCATCCTCGGAATCTGCATATGGCGAGGAGACAGAGGGGCCGAAGGAGAAGGAGTCATCATCATCCTGGACTTCACCCATGTCTATCTCCCCCTTCACCTGAGGAGGACTCGGTGAAGGCAAGTCCAGCTCTAATAAAAACGACCAGTCGTTCAGTGATCTACCTGTCAGTAAAGGTGAAAACTTACCCTGCACGGGCACTGGCGTGCCAAAATCGAACTCCTTGTCGGCTTCATCGTCAATGAGACTGTTTGACACTCTGGTGACACCCGAGATCCCGACGCCTATATACATATCGATTTAGAATCATTATGAAACGGTGCATTCAGGGGGAACAGACGGTTGAAGAACCCCCCGTCATCATGGAGTCGTTTGGCTTCGCTCGGCCGCCACTAGAGGGAGATATGGCGGTGCGCAAGAAAACGAGGGAGGTTGGAGTGGGGTCTGAGGTTGAGAGAGACGATGAAGTCATGGCAGAGGCCTCAATGCCGGAGCCAACGCCTCTACTAGCTGTCGACACTGCCGACACAATGTTGGCTGACAATTTACACCCAGCCCAGGGGCACACACTCCCCCCTTCCACAGCGACGCCATCAAAGTATACACCGGAGCGCGATGCACCAATGTGGGGGTTTTTCCCCCCTCACTTTTCCCCATCCCCCACCACTTCAAGGCCTTTCATCCAGACCGACACAGGACGGTCGGCTACCGAGGCCGAGCAGCCCAAGGTATCCACCGCACTGACCGAGGAGGCAATCGGCAGAGTGACCGAAGTCACCAACAAGCAGGAGGAGATGGATGTCGATGAAGTCACACCGAAGGTTGTGATGGGCGAAGGAGTCGAGGAGTCAAAGGAGGGGATGGAAGCCGATGAAGACGTCAAGATCGGTACCATCACCGATGCCGAGGCTGGAGCAGAGGCCGCTGTCGCCACCACCACATTGTCACCAGCGGCGCTCGTTTCCACTCCGACTGGCATTCAGGCCGACGCGTCGACAAGTGACGAATT
>QLPF01001422.1:1706-40847 GCA_003314045.1 Hygrophorus pudorinus
TTTGTTACCTTTTTTTGTAGTAAAAATGTGTAGTAACAAAAAAGTTCAGTCACTACTACTCCACTAACTGCTAGTAGTATTAGGTTCCGCTGAACTCCGGACTACAGGTCCGCCACCTCCGGCAGGTCCAGGTTCATATAAAAGTGAAGTAACTACTCCGAGGTTTTGTCACTTTTTTTGTAGTACAAATTTGAAGTAACATAAAAGTGAAGTAACTGCTAGTCCCAGCTTTTGTTACTTTTTTTGTAGTACTACTCCATGTCATCTCCGCCAACTCCGTATCATCTCTGCCAACTCCGTGTCATCTCTGCCAACTCCATGTCATCCCCGCCAACTCCAGAATTATATCATTTTTCATACTCTTTTCATATGTTACTTAACTAATAATCATCCACATCCTTATCCTTTGATATAGTCTCCTCTCAACTCCGGACTACACTAAAACAACTCCGACAACTCCGGCTTCAAGTACTACAAACAAAAATGAAGATGATGAAAACTCGGACTAGCCTTGACTGAACATTTTGTTACTACATCTTTTTACTACAAAAAAGGTAACAACAACTCCGACTAGCAAAAGGTAACAGACTAGTTGGTTTGTTATGTGACATAATGTGACAATTACCATAAACAATCAAAATCCGCGAGTCAGCGGAGTTTGAACTGAATTTGAAAAAAATGAAGCATTGCTACAAACTGAGTTTTAAATTTAATGATCGGTGATTAAACAATTTGTAGTACTTGCTTTTCGGAGTTTGAAATATTTAGACAGCGTTAGATGTACGCACTGAAATTTGCCTCAAAACGCCGGATAAAAGAACGATTCCTAATAAATTAGGACTCGTAACTTGTTTGTTGTACAAATACTACATCTGGGAAATCTCTATGCTACTCTGTGTCATCTCCACTACTACTCCATGTCATCTCTATCAACTCCATGTCAACTCCACCAACTCCATGTATCTTTGCCAACTCTGACTTATATTATCTAGTGTTACTATGCAACTCTAGTAACTCCAGATATCTATAACAACTAGAGCTACTGGTACTTAAGTAGCTCAGTTGTCTTCTCTGATTTCCGGACTATACTAGAGCAACTCCGACAACTCCAGTTTTCAGCACTTAAAAAGTAACAAAATAAAGTAAAGGCTAGTCCGAGTTTTTTTGTAGTAAAAATGTGTAGTAACAAAAAGGTTCACTCCACTACTACTCCATGTCATCTCCAGCAACTCCATGTCATCTCCGGCAACTCCGGAATTATATTATTTATACTCTTTTCATATGTTACTTAACTAACCATCATCCACATCCTTATCCTTTGATATAGTCTCCGAACTCCGGACTACACTAAAACAACTCCAACAACTCCGGCTTCAAGTACTACAAACAACAATGAAGATGATGAAAACTCGGACTAGCCTTGACTAAACATTTTGTTACTACATCTTTTTACTACAAAAAAGGTAACAACAACTCCGACTAGCAAAAGGTAATGGACTAGTTGGATTGTTATGTGACATAATGTGACAATTACCATAAACAATCAAAATCCGCAAGTCAGCGGAGTTTGAACTGAATTTGAAAAAAATGAAGCATTACTACAAACTGAGTTTAAAATTTAATGATTGGTGATTAAACAATTCGTAGTACTTGCTTTTCGGAGTTTGAAATATTTAGACAGCATTAGATGTACACACTCTTTTTTGCCTAAAAACACTGGATAAAAGAACGATTCCTAATAAATTAGGACTCGTAATCTCTCAACCATATTTCTACATTTTTTCAAAATATCCCTTCATTGAAACCTCAAACATCACTGTGATAACATTTTATATTCTTTTGCAATCATTATCTAAAAATCACATTAAACTCATTTTATATACAATTTTACATTTCTTTTGCATATTTTATTCATGCTCTTCCCAAGACAACTTTAATAATATTGAAAAATTACACTGGTTCATATTTTAAATATATATTATCATTCTATACCAATACCTTCAACATGTAACTTCACTCAACATGTGATTGGGAATTTAATTTAATTTTTCAGTTTTTCCCCTTCTGATATCTGAAAAGGTCTGAAAAGATATAATGCAGGGTATCTGGAAGGTATCATAAGAACTCTTTTAAAAACTACTATCCTAATTTGAACACAGTTATTTGACATATTATTCAAAATATCTTCATAATATCTCACTCAAAGAAAAACTGAAGTTATCTGGGATTTGTTTGGAGTAATTTCAAATATGTTCAAGATATCTTGTCTGAAAATATTGTGTTATGCACCTTGTGTAGACTATACTTTCCTAACAAAAATTACTAGGGTCGGACATAAGAGTAGCAAAGGTTCTAAAATTCTACCACACCTAAGCACTTCTGTTGCCTGCCAATGACTTGAATACTTAGAGCCTGACCGGCAACAAAAACATTGCTCAATTTTTCGAAGATCCCACACTTTGGCATGCCCCGTGTGACATGTACCAATGTTTTTAGTAGTTGATAAAATAAATTTTCTTATCTCTTATCACTAGACTATGGACATGCAAACTCACCAAGGTCCCCCCCCAGCCACGTCTGAAGAAGGGCTTCCCGGTGACACTCTAGTCGGGGATCCTGCTGATGAAGGGAAAGCCCCAGGCCATTGCCACTGGACTGATGTCGACAAGGAGGAACTCATTTAGTTCCTCGTCGACCAGAAGCCTACAGCAGGGAATGGGGCGAATTTTAAGAAATCTACATGGACTGCTGCTGCCGCGCATATGAGGAAATTCACCACGAAGGATGGGGTCAAGACAGCGGATGTTTGCAAAGGCAAGTGGGCCCGGGTAAGTAGACCATTCAGTTGGTATTCCTTATCTTAACTATACTGATGCTTTTCTTACAGTTACGGGAATCATACAAGACTGTAGTCACCCTCAAGAACCTGTCGGGATTTGCATGGGATGATAGGTATGGTCTCAATATTGGTGTGCAGACTGAGCAAGCATACAAGCTTCTCGAGAAGGTAACATGCTCATCTTATCCGATCTACTATCACACATACTGAACTACGTCACTGGCAGGCCAACCACAAGGTCAAACCTTTTAAAACCCATGGCTTCCGCCATTTCGACACTATGTACGACTTGATGCTGCATGCTTCTCGCAATGCGAATGTTTTTCACCCAAGCGAGCAAACTCATGGTGTTGCTACAACATGTTTGACCATTTCTAACATGGGCGGCAGTGCCGCCTCTCAGGCTGGTACCAGCAATGATGCTAGCCATTCGTCTCAGGCTCCTACCATGCCACCTCACCCCCTCACATCACCGCCACTGCCTCCTACTTCAGCTATCAGTCCATCAGTCATCTCCAACCTCCCCTCCTCCAGTATTCATTCCGGTTCAAGCTCTACTGGCAAACGCAAACACTCTGCCCTTGATGGCGGCAGCACCGATAATGTCAGTCCATCCCTGTCTCTGTTCACGTCTATGTCACGTGAAAAGAAGAAAGCTGGTGATGGTTCGGCCGTCATGAACTGTCTCAACAAAACCCTTGATGGACTTGGCATGCATCTCATCTCTGTTTCAAAGCAGCAGCAACAATTGCCAGCCATATCTGACAACTCGCCAGAACGGAGAGTGAAAGCTATGCATAAGCTTCAGACCGACGAGCCAAACATGGATATTCCACGCTTGACTGAAGCTGCAGACACCTATCTCGCTTTATTTCGTGAGGATGTTTGGAGGGGTTGGATTGAGAAGCAGCTGCAACAGTCTTTGGGTTTGCCGCTGTTGAGTCCTACTGACGATATGCTTGAGTAGATTGTATGTTCAGCGTCGTTGCCATCGTTGTCCCTCCCCCCTGCCCCCCACCTCGCTTGTACACTATTCTGCTGCCTGTATCTTTCTCCCTTGTATGCCTTACATGTTGTATGTTGTATATATCTTGTGTAGTGTACTCTGACTCTCTCAAACACACAAATTGTGATGTGTCAGGGCGACACCAAATACAATAAAGTACCGGTTATCCTGTAAAGATACAAGACCAGAAGATGAAGTGAAAGGTTAGAGGAGAAGGATAAGAGGGAGGAGGGAGGAGAGAGGTCGCCAGAAAGCCATCTTAGAAGGAAGCCCCATAGACATGGTGGTAATACTGAGATAACAGACTGGAAAGTCTGTTACTCATTTATTTCAATATATATACTAAGTGGTACAGGTGGCTGTGTATTACTACATTGGGACGTAAATTGGACGCACTAGGCTTGCAGGCAATCGTCAGGTGATAATGTGCATAGCACAAGAGAGAAAGGAAATGTGAAGAAAGGAATATACTAAATAAAGGTGATCATCGGGCATGAGGTCGGTGCATGTTTGTGGACCGGGATAGCGGGATAGCCTTGCGATCGAAATGCTATGGGCAAGGCTATGGGCAAGGCTATGGACCGAAATAATGATTGGCGGCTGTCAGGTTTATCTGATGATCAATCAATAGAAGTGTGATCGATCGTTTGTGGGTCCAGAATCCAGAAGCGAGTTGGGAATGGTGTGCCTTGTCATCATTAGTCCAAATGGGGATTAGAACAAAACCTGATCGGTTGCGGATGGAAATAGATTGGTGGAGTTCCCATGTGGCAGGCCGAGTCTGGAGCGGAATGCAGTTGTTGTGCCTTGTGATCAAAGAAGATATAATAAAAGAATTGGTGGGAATGTCCATGTGGCAATTGTTTAAAGGTTGTGTAAATGTCCGAAATAGGACGAAAGAATGTTCGGAAAAGGAAACTAGATAGGGGTAAAAGTCACGTCATGACATGATGGTCATACAAGTAAAGTGAAGAAAAGTACAAACCAGTAGGAATTGCATATTGGGCGGATGTATGATAAGGTGTCTTATTATAGAGGGGTCCGGCATATAACAAAGTAGAGGTGATGAGTACTTGTATCATTGCAATAATGATGACCATCTGGTGACAGAGTTGGTGTCGACGACGGATGATTTCGCGATTGCAGTCCATACACAAGATCTTATCGTGATTCTTATAATATTATTTATTAATCTATGAGACAACCAAGTTTGGACTGTCACATGGGGCATGCTGAAGTGTGGGATCTTTGAAAAATCGAGCGATGTTTTTGTTGCCGGTCAGGCTCTTATTTTTCTCACCTTCTGTATCATTGGTTGAACAGTGCAAGCCTCAATCTGACCAGAAATCCTCAAGAGAATAATTGACTTCCAGCCACCCTTATAAGGAAGGTCACAAGTGTCGGACAACAAATTTAACTGAGTTGCAATTACATTGCCATAAGTAGTAAATTTAACTTGTATTGCAACGCATTGTGATTAATATCGATTAATATTAGTATATTGTGACAGGATTGCAACCGGCTTTCCAGCTGTTTCAGGAATGATAGACACAATCAAATTCTTGTTGTTTGTTCGAATTCGAACAAACATGGCCTATTTGGGTAAGGGCTGCGTGCTTAGCCCTTCTAGTTACCCGCACGTTCATGAAAATTGCATGATTTCTGAGGATTTTGTGAGCTGAGACGTCAGCATATTGTACATGCAGTCAACATGCATCCATGAGCTCAATATCCTCCAGCTGTAGGTCAGGTGCCTTACCCAAATTACCCTCTGCCACTGCTAGCAGGACCTCCTGCAAATCCATACACTCAGGCTCCAATTCAGTTAGCCTATCAAAACTATTATGCTTATCCTGGAGCAGCATACCATCCACTGCCAGGCAACAATAGGTGTACGGACCACCTCACCAGCGTCTCTCAAAAGAGCACACACTCGAAACTGAGTGCGCTCACTCACACCAGTCAGCCGGCAGATAGTCTTGCTGTTCATATCTGGCTCCTCTGCCATCTGCACCAAAAGTTCTTTGATGTGTGCTGGGATGTGTCGACGGTTACCCATAGCCGGAAACACCTTGGTATTGTCATGGTTGCTGGCAATGCTGTCCTGTTTGGCCCATTGTTTGTTCGAATTCGAACAAACAACAAGAATTTGATTGTGTCTACTATGGCTTCCTGCGTGATTGAAAACATACCTACTAATTGAAAACTGTTTTTTACGCACCCAAATTAATAGATTTCTGTACCAGAATTTCACGGGATTGAATCTAGTAGGTCTCTAATGTAGCCCTGTAATTTATCTAAGGTGCGGTGCAATGGGAAGGTGTAGAGCATTGTGTCCGAAGAGAGAGACTCGTCCCTTTCAGTTGAAATGTGAGTCTACACATGCAGAACTCTACCAAAAATCCTCGAAAAAAATTGAGGGCAATCCTAGTATATACTGAATCATATTCTAACTCTTACTTCTCTCCCGGGGCCTCTGGTGCTCATACAGTGGGTGAAGTAGCTTAGAGTGTGACAAATGAATGTCCGATCCAAGACCCGCCACAATCCAGGTGGCTCGTGACATAGACGAAGCGCTGAATATGGCATGCCCCACAGGGGTTGTCGATCCACAAAAAACAATGCCAAGGTTCTGTTCACTCTGCTGGGCCTCAGCCTCTCACAAGTGATCTTGTCAATATTATCCCTGAATCTCAGCCAGTTTATTGCCTGTCGCAGCTTGCGCGAACGGCAACGCACAGCTGTAGCGCTATAGCGGAGGTTTAATAATATCGTGACATTTTGTGACGAAACAATATCGACAGCATACTTCGCCCACTGCATGAGCACCAGAGGCCCCGGGAGAGAAGTAAGAGTTAGAATATGATTCAGTATATACTAGGATTGCCCTCAATTTTTTTCGAGGATTTTTGGTAGAGTTCTGCATGTGTAGACTCACATTTCAACTGAAAGGGACGAGTCTCTCTCTTCGGACACAATGTTCTACACCTTCCCGTTGCACCGCACCTTAGATAAATTACAGGGCTACATTAGAGACCTACTAGATTCAATCCCGTGAAATTCCGGTACAGAAATCTATTAATTTGGATGTGTAAAAAACAGTTTTCAATTAGTAGGTACATTTTCAATCACGCGGGAAGCCATAGTATCATTCCCGAAACAGCTGTCAAGCGTTCAATCCCAGCTGGTTACAACCCACTTTGGAAATTCCGACACAAACCAACACACTTCATTGCATATCGTGTGGTCTCAATAAGGCTTTACCATTATTTCAACATCGGGAATATCGTGAAGTAAGAGAAAAGGCTCTACTTAGTAAATAAAAATTTAAACTCGAAAATTTGAATTATGTGACTGATCACAAAGGATGAACCCCCAGTGACATATTTCCTTTTCTGGTACAACCGTGACTCGATGGACTTGTTCTCCTTTCTCGACGAGACTCCAGCAGACAGCAGCGACAATGACGAAAACGTTCTCCATCCCATCCCACAACCGCAAAAAAAGCGCAAGCCTAAATCACCCATAAACGGTGACACTGTCCACCACCTTGACAACGAGCCTGGTCCGTCCGTTCCCAAGAAACCCCGGATAGCGTCACCAAAACCGGTCGTTGTGGATGAGTTTGAGACAGAGGCGAAGCGCGAGGTTGCCGCTAGTGCTGGGCTGACCGGAGGCGACGAGTCGGGTTCGCGCCTGGAGCTCAGACACCAGGTCAGCGTTTTTTCTTTCTTTTCAGGAGCACCATCCTTAAGAGGGTGCGGCAATACAGGTCCGCCACCAAGTTGCCGTACCCCCAGGCTACACTTACATTCCGATTGCCCACCACGTCCCTCCCGCAAAACCAGCCCGCGAATACAAATTCATCTTGGATCCTTTCCAAGAAGTATCTGTTCACGCAATACAACGGAACGAGAGCGTCCTCGTCTCGGCTCACACCAGCGCCGGTAAAACTGTCGTAGCTGAATATGCCATAGCCAAATGTCTGAAAAACAATCAGCGGGTCATATACACAAGTCCTATCAAGGTACATCGCCATTCTGCCTCTTTTTCATCACTCTGACGTCGCTGAATAGGCCTTGAGTAATCAAAAATACCGCGAAATGCTGGCAGAATTTGGTGATGTTGGCCTTATGACCGGAGACGTCACCATCAACCCCTCAGCAAGTTGTCTAGTAATGACAACCGAGGTACCCATCCCGTTACTGTCGTCCTCTCTCCATAACCCTCATATCAATACAGATTCTCCGCTCAATGCTCTACCGTGGCTCTGAAATCATGCGTGAGGTCGCCTGGGTCATATTCGACGAGATCCATTACATGCGAGACAAGGAACGTGGCGTTGTCTGGGAAGAGACCATCATCCTTCTCCCGCACACAGTACGCTATGTCTTCCTCTCCGCCACTATCCCCAATGCCATGCAGTTTGCTGAGTGGATATGCAAATCGCACGAACAACCGTGTCACGTCGTGTACACAGATTTCCGACCAACCCCTCTTCAACACTACTTGTTTCCGGCCGGAGGGGAGGGCATTTATCTAGTCGTGAACGAGAAGAGTGAGTTCAGGGAGGATAACTTTAGCAAGGCTATGGGGATGCTGCAGGAGAGGACGGGCGAGGATCCCGCCGATTCGCGCGGTGGAAAAGGTCGTAAAGGTAAAACAAAGAAAGGAGGCGAGAAAAAAGGTGAGGCTGAAGCCAAACCAGCTATATATCACTCTAACACGACCAAGGTCCTTCCGATATATCCAAGATCATCAAGATGATCATGCTCAAAAACTACAATCCCGTCATCGTGTTTGCCTTCAGCAAACGCGAATGCGAAGCCCTCGCCCTAACCCTTTCCAAATTCGAATTCAATTCAACGGACGAACAAGATCTCGTTAACAGTATATTCACCAACGCCATCGATAACCTCTCAGTAGAAGACCGTCAACTGCCCCAAATAACCAACATCCTCCCCCTCCTCAAGCGCGGCGTCGGGATCCATCATGGAGGGCTCCTCCCGATCCTCAAAGAGGTCATAGAGATCCTCTTTCAAGAGGGCCTCATCAAAGTCCTCTTTGCCACCGAAACTTTCTCCATCGGCCTCAACATGCCCGCCAAAACGGTCGTCTTCACCACTACACGCAAGTTCGACGGGCGTGAATTCCGGAATTTGTCCTCTGGGGAGTATATCCAGATGTCCGGGCGTGCGGGACGGCGTGGGCTCGATGACCGGGGTGTCGTTATCATGATGTGCGACGAGAAGCTCGAGCCGACTGCTGCGAAGGGTATGATCAAAGGCGAGGCTGATCGTTTGGATTCGGCATTCCATTTAGGATACAACATGGTGTTGAACTTGATGAAGGTTGAAGGGATTAGTCCAGAGTTCATGCTCGAGCGGTGTTTCTTCCAGTTCCAGAGTAGTGCTGGCGTTCCCATGTTGGAAAATGGCGAGTCTTTTCTACATTCCGTGTCTAGCGCTGTTGCTGAACATTGTTTTACTCAGAACTAAAACTTGAAGAGGAGATCAAAAGTACGACCGTAATCCCGGATGAAGAACTCGTATCAGAGTACTATAATTACCGACAGCAGCTGGACCAGATGGCCGCCGACTTCCGTGAAGTCATCACACACCCGGACTACAGCCTGCCCTTCCTTCAACCCGGCCGCTTAGTCAAAGTGAAATATCAGAAGATGGATTTTGGCTGGGGTGTCGTCATTAACTACCAGAAACGCCTACTGCCAAAGGTACGCTGAAACTTTCACTCTTTCAGAAGTCACGGTAATAACTCGCCCTGCAGGATAGGCCCATGCCCAAAGCAGAGGAGCTTCCTCCACACGAGCAGTTTGTTGTAGATGTTCTTCTACACTGTGCACCGGGAATCGTCATCCCCAAAGAGCGTAATGTCACCGCCACGCCCGGGGGCGTGCAACCTTGTCCCCCGAGCCAAAAGGGAGTGCCCCTCGTAGTCCCAGTCATGCTCTCCACCCTGGATGGCATCAGCCATATTCGGATCTTCTTACCCAAGGACTTGCGCCAGGACCAGGCGCGGGAAACCGTATGGAAAAGCGTCTTGGAAGTCCACCGGAGGTTTCCTGATGGTGTGGGGCTTCTCGACCCGGTCCAGAATATGGGGATCAAGGATGAAAAATTCAAAGCGCTTATCAAGGTACGCGATAATTCTTATTTCTTCTGAATACGTGTCAACATTTATGTTCCAGAAAATCGAAGCGATGGAGAGACGGATGTTCTCAAGTCCTCTGCACAAGGACCCCCAGCTCCCAGCGTTATACACCATGTATGCCAAGAAGCAGGAGAGCCAGACACGGATACGGGCGTTGAGGAAACGTATCCAGGCTACACACGATGTTCTACAGCTCGATGAGCTCAAATGCAGAAAACGCGTGCTCCGACGACTAGGATTCACCACATCAGCTGATATCGTCGACATGAAGGGACGGGTGGCCTGTGAGATCAGCACAGGGGATGAGTTGCTGCTGACGGAGTTGATTTTTAACGGCGTCTTCAATCCGCTAGAGCCTGAACAATGCGCGGCGCTTCTAAGTTGCTTTGTGTTCACCGAAAAGGTCGGTGTCGTTGCCTTCACACGTCGGCTAGGCCCTGATGGCTGTATTACAGAGTGAACAGGTCACGAAGCTCAAGGAGGAGCTTGCTGCTCCCTTGCGTGTGATGCAGGAGATAGCACGGCGGATAGCCAAAGTCTCAAAGGAAGCAAAAATTGCCGTCGTTGAGGACGACTATGTCTCGTCGTTCAAGGTCGAACTGATGGACGCCGTCGCACAATGGTGCCGAGGAGCATCGTTTGCCGACATCTGCAAGGTTCGTCGTTGTAACCTGACACCATGCATTTGCTTACAGACGGTTGCTATAACTCCAGCTCACTGACCAGTTCGAAGGCAGTCTCATCCGTGTCTTCCGCCGACTCGGGGAACTTCTCCGTCAGATGGCCCAAGCGTCGAAGGTTATTGGGAACACGGAGCTGCAGGAGAAGTTTGAGAAATCCTCAGAAATGCTTGAGCGTCCTAATTCTGTCATTTTCTGCTCGTCGTTGTATCTTTAGATTTCCACTTGATTCGTTTTGACCTCCCGCTAGTAATCAAAAAATGAAGCAACTACTAGTCTGAGTTTTTGTTACTTTTTGAAGTTGACTACAAAAAGTACAAGGTTTTTTTTTACTTTTTGTAGTCAACTGCAAAATGTGAATGCTACTCTGAGTTTTTGTTACTTTGTAGTTGACTTTTTTGTAGTAAAAATGTGTAGTAACACAAAAGTGAAGCAACTACTGGTCTGAGTTTTATTTTTTTTCTAGTAAAAATGTGTAATCACAAAAAAGTGAAGTAACTACTAGCTATCTGTAGTAAAAATGTGTATTCACAGAAAGTGAAGCTACTACTGGTTATCCTTTGTAGTAAAATTTTGTAGTAACCAAAAAGTGAACCTATTACTAGTCAAATAAGTGGTTGAACCACTGGCCTCTACCCAAACAATGGTTTGACCAATTATTAAAATAGGATTCCCTTCCCGCAGTGAGAACTCGTAACCTGAGGTTGCTTGGAACAGGAGCAGGTAAGAACTCAGCACTCAGCAAAAAGGATCGCGACGACACGTCCATCACCCTTGGCATCATAGCTCGTCCCCGACGACGGAGCAACACTTCCTTCAAGTTGAAGACTTTGGCAAGCTCCTCAGTTTCGTCAAGGTGACTTGTCAATTACGGCCATTATATATTATCTCAAAGTCTCTAGTTCCGCTTGTAGTGCACGACGGGCTTTTTGTAGCAAAGCCCGGTCCGTCTCTGCTTCATTTAAAACACTCCGAAGCTCACGAACTTGAGAATGGAGTGACACGATTTGTGTCTGCTGTTCTACCTGGGCAGCAGTAGACGTTTCGTACGCCTTGTTGAGGTCCCCGATTATCATTTCCAAACGCTCCTTCTCCTTCTTCCACGACCCGCTGTTGTCATTGTACCGGGACTGAAGTTCGTCACGAATTCCTCGATTATCCGGCCGCAAGCGAGTTAGGCTCTCCCGTTGGGAGACCTTTTCTTTCGACCGGAGCTCGACGCGTTCTCGCTCGATTTCGCGAGCCAAATCTTCAGCTTCGCCAATGAGTCGAGATTTGACCTTCTCGAGTGAGCGGATATAGACAGCGTTTTTCTGTAACTCCACCTGAGCATCCGCCAACTGTCGATCGGTAACACGCTTTGCTTCCTCAAGGACATGGACGTGTTCGACTATCGTCTTGTCCTGTTTGGACTCCAGTTGTTTCACCTCCCATTCGCGGGCTTTCAGCTCAGTTAGAGCTTTGTTAATTTCTCTATCGTGCTTGGCTTCCCGATCTTTCATCTTAATGACTTCGGCTTTTTGAACTTTAATCAGCTGTTCAAGCTGGGCGCGCTTCGTCGATTCGACCTCGAGCAATTTTCGAGTAGCTTCCCGCTGCCGATCAGAAGCAGTCTTTTCCCGTTCCATATTCAAGACCACGTCCTCGAAATCTCGATATCTACCTTGCGCAGTCGCAAGATGACGTTCCAATGCCTGATAAAAGCCTAAGCCAACTGGCACACCACAGCAGATGATAGGTGAAGAAACTCACTTCCGTCGCTCGATGTGCCTCTGCCAGTTGATATTCGGTGTCGTTTTGACGGGAACGCAAGGATTGTAGGTCGGATTCCAAGGCTCGTTTGGTCTTCTCCAACTCAGACGAAGTGGCCTGTGCCTTTGTCAACCGGGATTGGCAATCCCGTTCGCGCTCTAGCAGCGAGCGATGGCTTTGTTGCAAAGAATTATGCTCCCGGATTGAGTAGTCCAGCTCGACCTTGAGTTTGCTTTGACCTTCCAGTGCTTGTCTGCGTGCCTCGCTGAGATCGTGTTGCAATCTGTTGACTTGGTCTCGCAAGTCCGCCAATTCTTCCTCTTTGCTTTTCTCGACCTCGCTTCTCCGGGTCTCTTCGGTGGTCTTGGCTTCCAGCAGATGCCGTAGTTCGTCTAGCTCCTCCTGCAGTTTTGCTCGGGCAGATGCTCCACGCGCACGGTCGCTTTTTTCGGCATCTAGTTCGGCTGCCAGGGTATCGATGTCGCTCTTCAGCTCGAGGATCTGTTTCAATAACCGGTCACGCTCCTGCTTGGAAGACTCCAATTGGGAAGCCATGCGGCTGGCGTCATCTTGCTTCTTCTGGATCAGATTTGAATACTCTGTCGCCGTACGGGCCATCTCAGCGAGTTGCTCTTTGGCATGACGAGCATCCTCCTCAAGGCTATCCGCCTTGTCTCTGATCAGATCCCTACCCATTCGGGCGTCAAAAGATGTCGAACGAGGAACGGGAAAGTGACTGACCGGTTCTTCAGCTCCACGTTCAGCTTGGCCTCCAACTCGGTGGTGACAACCTCCATGCGTTCCTTTGCCCGTAACAAGTCCTCTTCGCGCTCAGAGGCAAGATGTTTCAATTCTTCGCTCAGTCCGCGAAGCTCATCCCGATCCCCTCGTATTAATTCGATCTCCTGAGTGGCTCTTTCGAGGTGTTCCATGAGTTCGGCCTCCCGGACTACCCAGTCTTGTTGTTCGGCCTCCAATCGAACCAAATGCTCCGCGGCGTCATCGAAAGCCTGCCGCAATGTCTCGTTCTTGTCGTCACTTTCCTTCTGGATTTTCAACAAGCGGTCGAGCTGTGAATCGACATTATCGAGGTCAGCCTGAAGAGCCGTGACCTCCTCCTGGAGTTCGACTTCTCGTTTCTTGCTTCTATCGAGCAGGGCATCTTTATCCAGTGCGAGGACACGTTCGGACTCCAGATCCTCTTCAACCTTCTTCTTCTCAGCCTCTAGCGTCATCTTGAGACTCTCCAGGGCCTCTCGTTCTTGTTTATCGCGCTCGGCCCGTTCCTTGGTAAGCGCTAGCTCAGCTTCTGTCCGCCGAAGTTCATCATCATTCCGCGTAGCCGCGAGCAGCGGCCGGACCTACAAGCAACGTTATGAACGATGCGAGTATGTGTGTCTATGATAAGCAAAAATACCTTGGTATAAAGCTGCCACCAAGGCCAATCTCGAAGTTCCCCGTAAACACGGGCATTACGCTGAATCGTACGAATGGCAACGGCACGGTTAAGGATCTTCTTCATCTGTCTTCTGGCTGTCCACATCCTGGCCGCGGCCTGCAGCCTCGAGAAGATCTCGAACAGTAAGATGTCACGCCGTTCCTCGAGTTCAGCTAGAACCCCGGCCTTGAAGAAAATCTTCGAGGTCCCGACCCTGTAAATGGCTTTATCGAGCTCGAGAGCGTCAACCATGCGCAAACATGCCTTCCGGCCGTCCATATATCCCCGGGGTATAACGCCGGGGGTAAGCACCTCATAACGCTGGCGAAACTCCACGAACGGCAGTCGATTTGGATACCCAAGACGTGCGATCCGAATACCTTCCAGGACACCATTACACCGCAGTTGATCAAGAACAAGGGGAACGTCTATGCGACCAGCCTTCTTCATCGTATTTGGAACTATGCAACGGACAAAGTGGGGTTGCGTCGCCTGCAATTGGGCCATAAGACTTGCGAGCTGCTCTTTGTGCCGTTGCGCCACTGTCCTGAATGCGCCTTTCTTAATCGCTCGTTTCTTGCCAGACGTGTTGCTGCTGGTCCAACTGGAGCTAGACGTATTTGAGGAGATAAGCGACGTAGCTCCGTATTCAGCGAAAAGTGTTGATACATATCGCTCCGAAGACGAGGCCAAGACCCGAGCAAGGTTGTCGTTCAACGGATCTTTGTTCTTCTCCAACCAGCCGTCCGTGCGATACTCAACTTTACCGGCATAATGCGTCACGATGAAACCCTGCTCAAACCTAGACGATTCGTACTTGTAGCGCCCAGGGTGCGTGTCCTCGACAGTACCAGCCTCACCGCTCCACATGTGATGAAGTTTGTTGGTGAACGTGACATCAGTCGCCTTGGGCATGATGCACTCTTCGTCGAGACAACTGAGAACTCCGATAGCGCTGCCGCTTGCCTCGATGAGGTCGATGGTAGGCTGCAAATCGAGCCCAAAGTTGACATAATCCCACTCTATACCTTCACGCGCGTATTCCTCTTGTTCGAGCACGAACATGTGATGGTTGAAGAACTGCTGAAGCTTCTCGTTGGTATAGTTGATGAGCAGTTGCTCGTATGTGTTAATCTCGAATATCTCGAAGCCAGCAATATCCAGAACACCTATGAACGTCGACTTTGATGACGGCCGGTCTAGAGCACGATTGATCCGATCCACTAATGAGCCAAATGACTTTTCATAAAGCGTCTTGCAAAGAGCAGCAAGTTCGTCTAGTGCTTGCTGTCTGGTCCTCGCTTGCGTGACCCATTCCCTACCCGCGAGCACTCGTGGTCGCAATACGGCCCTATTGAACTCCGGTACGGGTATCCCCAATAGATAGCACACTCGTTCCGCCTGAGACGGATCAGGCATGATAGCATCGTCTGCACCGCGGGAATTAATCGTGATATTACCGATATGAAGGATGGCGGCGACAATGCGAAAAAGGTCCAGTTGTTCTGCCTGTGTAAAGCCAACAACATTGAAGGCATTCTGCAAGAGACATCAACATAGGTTCGAATGGACGAAAAGAAGGTCACCTCCAAAGCGCGCCATTCCTCCTTATCGTCCACTCCGTCCACTTCTCGTCTACTCCTGTTCAGATACCCGTAGTTTTCCACGCCACCTTCAAGCAATAAGGTGTCTGAAATAATTCATCAGGTGTCATTTCGGATAGGCTTTGACCTTCAGTTAGCATACTTTTCAAAGCGCCCCCTCCCGCCATCAATTGGTAGAAAACATGGAAACTTCTCTCTGCCTCGCTCCTGACCACCACCCGGCTCTTCTCCAGCAGATACCAATCAATATTGGCACCCGCAATGCTGCCATCTGGGGCAAACATGATCCGTATGAATTTCCCGAACCGACTGGAGTTGTTATTGCGCTGTGTCTGCGCATTGCCAAATGCCTCGAGAATCGGATTCGCTTGGAGAATCTGACGTTCCAGCAATCCGAGCCGACCTTTCGCTGTCATATGGGAACTGCTGGAGCCTGATGGAGAGAGCGTGCGGCCTTTGCCCTTGAGGGAGAGACTTCTGGGTAAACCGCTTGAGGGGATGGAGGAACCGAAAGAGGAAGAACCTGTGAGCATGGCAGCGTGTGGATGAGAAGAGGTCGGGGGATGCACGTCAGTGGCTATTGCGGCGAGGTATTGGATGACTTTCTTTGTGCTTTCCGTCTTGCCTGCGCCGGATTCGCCACTGGGATATGGATAAGCGCAAACCAATCGATCCAAAACCGTGTACACACGTTATTAGGATACTCTGGTTCTCTCGTTCTTCGCCCATATTAATCCACGCGCGTTCTGCGACAGCAAAGATGTGTGGCGGATTCTCGTCTCTCCGCCTATTCCGGTATTGCTGCACAATGGCATCTGAATAGAGAGGGAGACTCTGGTAAGGATTGATCGCGACTAAGAATAAGCCTGAATATGTCTATTCAGTGAAGAAAGTCAGCGTATAAGACGGGACGGTAGAAAGGAAGATATAAACCGCTGGGTATGAATAAAGGATAGGATGGAAACACTCACATAGATTGCTCCGGAACCATACCTTAAACGAAGATTGTGAACGACGCTGGCCTCATTCAAAAACGTCAAATCGGCAATATCTTCAACTCTGTCAAACTTTGGGGGGTTCATCTTGGACAGGGCATATAAAGGCACTCTGCGGATCTGTTCCGTGGAATACATTCACGCGAAAGCGGGTAGTTACTCTCGAAAGACACGCACCTCTCCCCCGGAAGCTATTACAATTTCACCGAAATCGTCCTCCTCTTTGTTAACCCAGCCTGCATTGTATCCCTCTTTATCATCCGGGACCCATACCCATCTCTTCTCGTTGAATTCTGCCTGAATGACTGCAGCACGGGCTGCCTCCGCACCCTGTGAAAGTCGCGGGGGAGGCATTGCAGCGGTGTGTGTGTAACTATGGATGAAACAGGGGAGAATACAAGGCGAAATGAGTCTGTCAAAGGGGCGTAAAGAGAGTCGTAACGTCGTGCAAGGCGATGAACCACTGGCAGAGGTTGGACGGACGCGTGACCACTGCCACTCGATGGACTCCCACCTTTCTTATCCAGCAATATCAGAACAACCTGCAGTTACACCACCAGCTCAAGTTCGTCAACTACTCAAAGACAGACTTTATATCGGAAACCTTCACCCTACAGTCGATGAGTACGTGTTATATTTCCACTTAACGACGCCCACTCACGTCGTCCAGATACACTCTGCTCCAAGTCTTCTCAAAGTTCGGAAAAGTCACAAAGCTCGACTTTCTATTCCACAAAACCGGCCCATGCAAAGGCAAACCACGCGGATATGCCTTTGTGGAGTACGGAAACGACAGCGTACGTTTGTTTCTCCTCTTCTATATTTCCATCCATCGCTCACCCCGGGTTTTCTCTCCCCTGCGATTTGTATATGATATGATGTCTGAAGTCTCCCGGGGAGAGGGTTGTCGCCTGGTATCACCAATGCACTGACCTCGCTTGTACTCTAGGACGCCTTCAAGGCTCTCAGCGCCGCTCATGACAAGCTCCTTCGCGGACGCAAGCTTGTTGTTACATTTGCCCACCAGGCTCCCCTGGACCAAGCCGGGGCGAGTTCCTACGGGAACTCTTCTGGCCCGGGGAACAAGTATAGAAAAGGCATGACAGAAGCGGGCAGACCAACTACGCTCAGTATGTTGAAGAGCGGTTTGGGAGGTAGCAGACATGATGGGTCAGTTCTCTACCCGTCGATTGCTTCAGCCTTGGTCACGCATGTAATGCAGGACGAAAGACAAGATCGCCATGATGGAAGCTAAACTGCGTCAGATGGAACAATCCAGACCCCTCACGTACTCGCCCTCTTCATCTTCGCATCCCTCTTTGCCAACCAAACCTCTCCCATCCTTCAACCACCAGCGACCACACATGTTCAGAGGCGCCTCGTCCCAGTCACAAGTAAAATCCCGGACAAAAGCAAAAACACTGTTGCCTTCGTTACCCATTCTTCCACCTACTCCCGATGCAAAGTCAAGTTCACTGTCGCTTATATCACATTCCTATCCTGAATCTGAATCACGGACTACGACAAGTCAGCACAAATCAGTCATGGGCGGGTTAGTTGGAGTACGGATTGGCAAGCAGAAAGATCGAGCGAGGACGACTGACACGGAAAAGGTGACTGATCTAGAACCACTAGAATAATGACGAAATTTCAAGCACTGTAGATGGCAGGTCTTATTGGATCATGCAGTAATATGGACATAGTCATAATGTGGTAGTATACGACCGATGATATTGAAGGAGACTCAAACAACAGTACCCGCATTCGACGCGATACGCGGCCACAGATCCGCCTGAATATCAATCAGCGCTCGGAAGGAAACAGAGACACGAATATACACACGCATTCTTTTGCTACTGGGCCTGTGATAGCCGAACCCTTCATCTCGCCCTTGGGGTTGACAATAACACCGGCGTTATCCTGAGAATATGCGTCAAGGTTGAAATCCAGAGACGAGAAATAGACGACCAACCTCGAAATAGAGGAAAACACCGTCTCGCCGACGCCATGCCTTCCGTTGGCGAATAACAACCGCGGGCATGGCTACAAGTGGGGTAAGAATCAGCCAACATTCGCCGTCACATCAATAGACTGACTCTTCTTCCTCAACTCGGGCTTGCCCTTCTTCACACTAACAACAACCATATCCCCACAACCAGCATCAGGCAGCCTGTTCAAATGCGCGCCAAACCCATACGGCTCTATGATAAATAGACTTTTTGCCCCGCTGTTGTCTGCGCAATTCATGACGGCGCCCACGGGCAGACCGAGAGTCATACGGAATTTGTTGCCGGAGGCACCACCGCCTATTCAAAGTAAAGGATATTATATTTTCTGGTGAGATTGGCGACTTACCGCGTTGTTTTGACATTTTTGAAGTTGTTTTACAAGTTTGGAGGAATTTGGCGAGGCATCGGTCATCAACTGTACAGTACTACGTGATGTGACGGATTCTAATTGTGACACATTTTAGTATTCTAATCGAGAGAAAAAGGACTTGTAGCTGACAAGCGGTTTTCCGGTGGCAAGAGCCTGCCCGAAAAACCCCAAATATTTTTGTAAGTAGGACCGCTATAAGGGCTATCAATGTTTTTTTATTTTTTTATTTAAAAAAAATCAGGAGAGAGAAGAGTGATGGAATAAACTGACGAAACATCAGGAAAACACGGATCCACTTGGTGGTCTTATTTTGTCTTAGTTGGTCTTAGTTGTGTTAATTTTTTCGGACTAAGACAACCAAGACTGCTAAGATAGAATGAGACCGATAAGACACATCAAGACACTGTGAGTGAAACCGATCAGACAAGTTGTTAACTCTCAACAAATTATTATACAATAAGTTTACAGCAGTTAAAATTTACACCAACTCGAGATTCGAACTCACAAGCACAGAGCAGTCACATGACAATATTATTGCATACTCACCCACTGTACCAGCTAGTCTTACAATAATGAAGCTAACCAAGCTTATTTATATAGGTTTTTGTTGACTGAGAACTTTTTGACTTTTGACTTAACTTTTGTTGACTGCAGCCAAACAACGATACACAGTGCCAGGTCATCAACCACAACAACAACAACAACAACAACAACAATGACAACGACAATGCCAATGACAAATGAAACAACAAGGGGCAGAAGATCAATGGTAAGCAAGTAAAATTCTCAAAAATTAGCTTATGATAAAATAAAATTGCCAGTGCGCCCATCACCCAAATGCCCATGGCTGCGTCGTCCACATCTACCCCTGCTGTTCCCCAAACGAGCGCACGGGGTCACCCATGTCCGTTCCCACCCCCTGCCGCCCATAAGTAAGTGCATAGTTATTTAAGTATACTAATAAAACTAAAACTAATAAAACTGCACCACCGCCTTGAAGCGGCCATGTCATCGGCCACCACAGCATGTCCTGCTGTCGCCTTGAACGCAATGGCCGTATTATTGCCCGCCACCATGGCCCAACCACCTCCCGCTGCGTCGCTTCGAACGCAACAGCCAAGGTAAGAATTTACCACAATGAGTTGAGTACACTAATAAAACTATTTAACTTGAGGTCCCCGCCATTTCGCACCTGCCATGCCATCTTGCCTGCAAATGCGAGATGGTTGGCTCGGGGATGGTCCGCTATCCCCACTCACCCCACCCTCGCTGCCACGTCATCGCCCACCCAACCACCGCCACGCCTTGCCGCACTGCACTGCCCCCCCACCACCTGAACCCACCATGCTGTCTCGCTCCAGACTCACCCAAGCTCCATCCACTACCCTCCCACTCTCCAAACAAGCGTGGAGGTCGTTTTCGGACACTCGCCGTCACTGCCTCCATCACCACCTCTAGCGCCACCAGCATGGCTGTCTCGGACCCATCCACACATGTCCAGCACCTCTCTCGTTCTCTGAATGAGTGCAAAGGATCTGTCACCCCGTCATGTCGCTGATGGCACTACCCACCTCGAGGCAGCCGCATCATCGGGCCACACCTCTCCTTTGCGTGTTCTGTCTAGTATTCCCCATGCTGTAATATAGTTTAGTTATCTCAATAACACTGTTATTTTACTGAGACCACACTGAAACTAAGATAAAGAATAAGATGAAAATAAGATGAAAATAAGATGAGATTAAGACGAGTTAAGAAATGGACTTGTCTTAGTCTGTCTTGACCATCAAGACAAATTAAGATGTGATTAAGACAAATTAAGACGGATTAGCCTTTTCCTGATGAAATATGGGAAGAATAGGAATTGTGTTACAAGTATGGATGTGGTGTTACAAGGTAAGTAAGATAAGAAAGGACTCAATGATAGAACAATAGGGCTTGGATTAGGATGGGGCTCTTTTGAATATAGATGTGGAAAGC
Organism: Hygrophorus pudorinus; assembly: GCA_003314045.1. Lineage (NCBI taxonomy): Eukaryota > Fungi > Basidiomycota > Agaricomycetes > Agaricales > Hygrophoraceae > Hygrophorus > Hygrophorus pudorinus. The sequence continues at coordinate 22,548 of QLPF01001422.1, forward strand.
TGAAGAAGCCCATCGGCTGATGGCCTGAATGATGTGGGGCTGGATGCCAGCAAGAGTGCATCAGCAAAACTACATAACCTTTTTTTTGGGCTTATAACACTTTTGAAAGGGGAAAAAGCTTCAAAAGGGGGGAAAGGCCAAAAGTTGTGCAAGAGTTTTCCACTTTTTAAAAAAAGTGACCTGGCATTTAAGAGTTCTAAAACTCTTTTTCCTCTTGTAAAAAGTGTAAAAAGTGTTTTCTCTTGCAGCAAGGGTTTTAAAAGGGCAAAAAAAGGGTCTTTACTTTTTTACTTTCCTCAGATATTGTAGACAGATTGAAAACATCACAAAATATATATATTCAGATACTTAAATTCGTGTCGGCCCATCAAGCAAATATTATATTACTTCACAGTGAATGCATGTCAGCCCATCAGTGACTATACTCACTGCGGATCAGCCGACACCTAAAATATTATATTATTGTCTGCAAATTGCGTGTGGGCCCATCAATTAAATATTATAATATTGTACAGCGCATTCGTGTTGGCCCATCAAGCAAATATTATATTACTTCATGGTGAATGCATGTCAGCCCATCAGTGACTATACTCACTACAGATCAGCCGACACCTAAAATATTATATTCCTGTCCACGAATTGCGTGTGGGCCCATCAATGAAATATTATAATATTGTATGGCACATTCGTGTCAGCCCATCAGTCAAATATTATATTACTTCACAGTGACTGTGTGTCGGCCAATCAGTGAGTATACTCACTGCGGATCGGCCGACACGTGAAATAATATATTATTCCCCACGAATTGCGTGTCGGCCCATAGCTGAAATATTATATTATTGTACAGCAAATGTGTGTTGGCCCATCAATCAATATTATATTATTCCCTGCACATTTCCTGTCAGCCCATCAACCAAATATTATAATATTGTATGGCACATATGTGTTGGCCCATATGTCAGATATTGTATTACGTCACGGTGAATGCCTGTTGGCCCTTCAGTCTGCAGGTGGGCTAACACCTATGATTCTGCTGTTATTGCATGTCTGCCTATCTTTATCCAGACTTGTTGACACCGTGTATGTATTGCTTTATAATGTACATTCATCTTAAAACAGGAATAGAAATCAACCAAGATAATACATCAACACTCCTTCAGTCTTGAGCCTTCCGACGATGTTTTGCCCCAGGTTCAGCTTCACCGCCCTCTGCAAGATCATTAGTAAACTGCTCTGATATCATCAGCTGTCAGTATCATCACCTTTCGCTTACCCACTGATGTCAGGGGTATATTCTGCTCCGGCTCCTCCTCTGATTCCTCACTTGGAAATAGCTGGAAATCTTCAAAGTCAAATGACTCCCTCGACACATCATCAGCTTCCCGCCGCCTGATCTTGATCTCCGGCCCACTCCAAGAGAATTGTTGGTGAGACTTGCCCAGTAGTGCAGTGTAGTGCTCCCAAAGTTCAGTTTGGTCTGGTTTGAGCCCTTTTTGTCCAAACTGGAAACTGAACTCGGAGTTTGGTTCCAGAAATTCCGAAACCGGAACCGAAACCCATTGAAACCGTTCTGGCTCTTCGGCTTCAGCTCAAACCGGGTTTGAAACCGTTTGAGACTGTGTTAAGTCCTAATTAGGAAATTTGATATTATTTTATTTTATTATTTTTATTTTTACTACTTCTATATATCCCTGCACATCCCTACAACCTCATGAATGCAGCGCGCACGTCAATTGACATGCTGTGCGTGCTTGTGAGGTGGTCTGGGGTTGAGTGCAAGGATGGTGGATGGGGTGGATGGGGCCTGGGTCATCCAAACAAACACCCTGCACTCGTTTCAAGAGCACAGGGGTGGTGGATGGGGCCACATCACCTCTGACTCGCGTTTGCGTGAGGGAGGTGGTGAAGGAGGTAGTGGTGTGGAGGTAGTGGGGCCACGTCACATCCACCTCGCGTTCATGCGAGGATGGGGGTGGTGTGTTGCATCCAGGTGGCCGTTCGGCTGGGGATGCATTTGCACGAGGTAGGTGGGTGAAGGAGGAGGTGGTGTGGAGGTTGTGTTGTGGTGGTGGGGCTGTGTCACCTCCAACTCACATTTGCACGAGGGAGGTGTTGAAGGAGACCTTTCCCGCTCATTTGGAGCAGGAGGGTTGTGGGTCGTGACAACTCGCCCGACTCGCATTTTTTTGCGAGCAGCCAGGTTGTGGGTAGTTGTGGGTGGATGGTGACACGTCTGACTCGTGTTTGTTGCGAGTGGACGGGTTGTGGGGCCATGGGTGGGTGATGACATGTCCAACTTGTGTTTGGTGCAAGTGGACGGGTCGTGGTGGGTGAGCACAAGCCGCCCCTCATGTAATACACGAGGGGGGTGGCTAGGTGCCTCAAACAGGCCCCTCGCACGAATGAGCGGGAGGGGCACCATAAGTCATTAAGTCAGTACAAAATTATAATACAAAACGGACCTTTATTACAACTGGGGTGGATCCACCACCCCAGCTGCATCTCCCCTTTTTCCCGGGCTTGCCATCAAGGTGGCCGGCGGCCATCTATTGTGTTCGTGTTGGTGGTGAGGTGAAGATGGGGGTGGAGATGGTGGTGTGGTGTTGGTATGCACTGACCGCGTTACCATTGTGTTTCTGTTGAGCAAAAACCTTTAGTAATACTTATAACACTAACTAACATACCTTGTACCTGTGTTAGATCGTGGTGGTTGGTTGAAGACATAAACACGAACACTTGGTGTTTATCATGTCACATGACACTAAAACTGAACGCCCGGCCTTGGAATTGAGCAAGAATTGCAAGAGAAAAAGTAGAATTGACATGAGTAAATACCTTGGAAAATATATAGGTAATTACAGTTCCAAACCGTTTGAACCGAGTTTGAGGTGGTTCAAAGACTTCGGCCCTGCCTGAACCCCAAACTGGACTTCTGGTTTTGGTTCAGCCAAATGTGGAACCGAAACTGAAACCAGTGGTTCGGTTCCAGTTTGAACTGAGTTCAGATCGGTTTCGGACTGAACTTTGGGAGCACTAGTGCAGTGAAGGTATTCACAAGCTCAGGGTGTTCTTCATCTATGAATGCAAACACATGTTTGTTCACATCCAAAGCTGAACATCTCTCCACCAGGGGAGACTCGTCAGTGAACAGGTACTTGTGATTCACAAGCTCCACATTCCACCAGAGAGCGCCAGAAGACCAACAATGGAACAACAAGCAACCCCCCGATAGTGATTGTGTACGTTTTGTTGAACCAAATCTGAATCTGGTGATAGTGCCAGTGTGTGACCACTGATTCTTCAACATCATCTGGAGACAACTCCCACACATATGATTCCTGGTCGAGAATCAACCCGAGCTCACACAGGTTTCCCAAGGCCATCAGGTCACAGAGACCTGTCAATGTTGTGATGTTGGGGAAGTGGGGCTCCATAACTATGAATACTTCAATCCCATGTGGCTTTCAAGTACCATAAGTAGAACTCACCTGGTGACTCCTTTTCCCCATCCACAAAGTGGACATACCACATCATCATTATCCTCCTCATGAGAGTTTTCGTATTTTCGTGCAGGACATTGGTCACTGACAGTCTGAGAACGAATGAGCATACACGCTATCTGAGATAGTTGACGTGCAGTAGAAGTGGCAGCCATATGTTATGGAGTCAGCGACAGTGAGCACATAGTGTGGTGTCGATGGTCTCATGAAACTAGAAAGACATTCAGTAAATGGTGTACACAGCAAAAACATAAACTTACAGCACAGAACCTGGCTCCAGAAGTACACCTTCATGCTCAAAGATGTCATCATATGCTGATGTTGGCTGTAGAGTTTGACCGAATGCCATCACAGAACCAAAATCCATACCGGTGTGACTGTCACTGTCATGATGTCGGCATGCCAAAACCCAATACTTGGTCCCCACCATATTGGTTATGACGGTACCAAATCCCTCATTGTCGACATGTTGCCATGACACAGTGTTTCAGCGCAGTGGTCCCCCAGATCGTCTCGTCGTGGAGTGGGTGGATAGAGGTGATATCTTTCATGCCCCGTGTAACTTGCATCGCCTGCTCGTGACTAGTGATATGTCTGGATCATACCGATCTGTCACTGTCACATTTATGGAGACTCCATTACAAAACATACCTATACTGTGGCGGTACCAGCGTAGACACATCTCCCATCGGGATATCCAATATGTTGATGTTGTGATGGTTGTTTGGATCCTGCAATAGCTTGTACATGTCCATAAGTGTGCTGGTTTTCAAGGCTGCGTCTGGCATCTCTTGGGTTCGCAACACTGACACTGAGCACCAGTGTCAGACGACAAACAAATGCAACTAATTGTTGTCAAACACTCACCTTGGACATATCTTGGTCACGTTAGTGATCCCAAAGATGATAGACCCTGAAGGTCAAACTGCATCTTTTCGGTCTCAACTCCCACAACTAATATGTGTCTATATCGAAAGACCTCTTGGATCTCCCGAGGCTGCATTGTCTTGAAGTTGGCCGCATCGACGACAAAAATGGATGAAACATCCTGCAAGTGCTTATAGGACATTGATCTGGCACTATCAAGTTGATACAGAGGACGTCCGTTCTGATATAGGCCCTCGGCGCTCTGCTGGATGTCCTTGATCAGAGCAACTTCGTATGATTTCTAAGATTATGATATGTCAGCCAGAGCCAACATAACTTCCATTGTTGCTTACTGATGATTTGGGACATCTAAATTGATGAATGTGTGGGGGCATTTCCCTATCCGCACCAAATAGTGTGATCTCAAATGACTCTGTCAGCTGGAAAAATTGTCAGCCACGGTGTGTTTTATTCCTACTCAAAGGACTTACCATGCAGTTCTTGAGAGAAAACAGATCTGACTTCTTCAGTCCACTTGCAATCTAGCAATCATGGGACCATCACCAGTGTGCCCCACAGTCTTCTGTTGACTGGTCCTTTTCTTCTGCTTTTTCTCATGCCCTCGGTCATGATAAGCATCTTGTTCTGACATCACATCCTTTTTCCCTGTGGCCAATGCAGCAGCACGAGCCGATGTACATTTTGGACGTACCACAACAGCCCCCTTTGCCGTCATTGTGGCAGCTTGGGTCCCATCTGATTCCATCCCTTCCTCCTGAGCAGGGGCTGCTTGTGGTACATCAGCTCCACTCTCCAAATCATCATCCTGATCGAGGACTGGTCGAGGTGTGGAATGCTCACTCCACGAATTGTCATCCTGGTTAAGGCCGGCAGATGGAGTGTTCTGTCAACTCCCTAAAACACTGAAGAAGGCAGTGCTCTGCTGTGGCATGGTGAAATAATGTGGATCCACGTCTTCCTGCTCAAGCCGCTGCGTGCCCTCCTCTTGCATATCATACTCCGGGGCCTTCACCCTCTGCTTTTCTTTCCCAACTTCTGCTAGCGCTGCTTGCCTAGCCCGCTCTTCCAAAATCCACCTCGGCATCTGCCATGACGTGCCATGTGACCCACCCAACTTTCCAGTTGTGTTTGAGGGCGCCTCAGAAGCGGCACGGCCATAACAGCCCACCCATGACGACGGTGCCTCAGAAGCAGCACGACCATGCTGGCCGACTCATGACTGCTGTGTACAGGTAAGCCACAATAATGCACGAAAAATGACATCACTTACCGATGATGGCCCTGGAATCTGAGGTTCAGTCCTTATATTTGTAATGGGCGCAGATGGGATTGCAGGCACTGCAAACACATGGCTTCAATTTATTGTCTGCATCACCGAAATATTGTAACTCACCACCGGAAAACCAGCTAGTACCTTGACTCTCACCCATATATGCTGCAGATGACAAGTGATAGGCATTGAGAAAGCCCTCTAACTCCTGCAACATGGAACCTCCTCTGGTGATTCTGAGCAACGTTGCCCACAGAGATTTCTCAATCTGACTCAGAAACTCTGGTCGATCATTTCCTAAAGACATGCTATACTAAAATAGATGTTAGCAGGCAATGCAAACACTTTTCAAACAATACTTACACTGACTAGTACCTCCTTACGGTACACAACTGACTGTGCATTGTAGTTTGTTGCAATCAACATCAGAAGCAGGGAAATGGATGTTGCCAGATAGAAACATTGCCGGACTGCCCGAACAATGTTTAACGTCTTTGTTGCCTTTTGCAACTCGTCTAGGACACCCTTCTCGAGCCTGACCCCCAATTGAGATGATTGTCTGGAATGGCAACTGTGAGGCCAGATTTCCAGAAAATATAAGACACATACCCAATAATGGTCTCAATGAAGCTTTCCTCATCTTCAGGAAAGTATAATTGTCCCTGGGAATGAAATTAGAACAATAAGCAATGAGATAACAGAAAAGCATACCATGCCAAACCAGTATAATGAGAAGACCAGGAACTGGATATTGACTATCACCTTATGATAGTTTGTTTCCTGGACATGTCGACTTGCATGTAACAGACTGGACAGTCCAGTCTGCAGTATCTGGATGTGGGGGGATGCCGACAGAGGCATGCCACTGAAGATGGTGATGACTGGTTGGGACGTCCCATCAGTGGCACCTCAGTGAAATATTTCCTGGAATCTGTTGACACAGGAGGGCCAATCCGAAAGTGATGTGCATAGCTAATAAAGAATGAGATATCATATACAAAATAAGCAGTCTGAATTTCTGACCTTCTCCATTCTCTGTGGAAGCCTGGGGTGTGGTACCTGCGGAAAGATCTTCTTCAATGGATGAGTTGGACAGCTGAGAACATTGGCTAAGATGTCCAGCAGTCAGTACTTGAGGAGGACTTGGACAGCAAAGTCGAACTTGTGAGGAGTGGTGTATTTGCTCCAGTGATCAGGCTTGAGGATTAATTCATGTGCCCACAACGTGTTGTTTCCACCCCCAAGATATTCCCATGCGAAATTGCGGTGTGTGTGTTCAAAGGATCCATGGGAATCGTATGCGTCTAGTGCATCTGCAAATCTCTATACTTCGACGTCACCACAACAAAACATGCCACCTAATGGATTGCTCACCAGGACCATCATCTAAAAAGAACCCTCTTCCACCTCACCGAGGCTCTCATGCATTGATTGTGCCAATGATCCATGGTGTAGTGGCAGACTGTTCTCCCAAGGCCACTGCTGGATGACAGGAGCCCGATTCTGTAGGATATCACCAGATGTGTGTACGGTACTGATCTGATTGTAAAGTGCTGTTTGGGATGAGGGAGTAGACATTGCATTGTTGAATGGGATAAAGAGTAGAGTTGCAAGGAAGTGCATTGTCACACAATTGTTTAATTGTGTCTAGATGTGCCGGTTTGTTTATCTTTGATCGGGCAGTTTCTAGTTGTTCGTTTGAAGGAAATGTAACCAATACAAGTCTCCAAGTGGTGTGCTGATAATGATGCTGGAATGTTGTATGAATGAGTGTGTTCACCATGGAACTTGAACTAATTCACTAAATGATTGTGTTCACTGTGGAACTTAGAATGAGTTATTGAATGAGTATGTTCTCCGTGGAACTTAGACTGATTATCTAAATGAGTGTGTTCACCGTGGAACCTGGAATGAATTATTGAATGATTGTGTTCTCTGTGGAACCTGAAATAAGTTATTGAATATGTGAGTTCTCCGTGGAACCTGAATGAATAAATGACAATACTTGATGATATGAAGTATTCGTTACTTCAGAGAATGAGCAGCTGAGGTCTATCTTTCGTGGATTAGACTTTGAGAATGATACTACGACAGTGTAGTTAATAATGATAAATGAGCAACTGAGGTCTTATCCTTCGTGGATTAGACAATGAATGAATGATACTACAACATGTAGTCAATGATAATACTAAGTAACTGGTCTATCCTTCGTGGATTAGACAATGAATGAATGATACTACAATGTGTAGTCAATGATAATACTGAATAACTGGGTCTATCCTTCGTGGATTAGACAATGAATGATACTACAATGTGTAGTTAATGATAATGAGTAACTGATGATGTGTATCACAACTGAGTTTCACAAATACTCTTGAGTTTCACTGTCTGAAGCAGATAGTTGGATTGACTAGAGGTCACTACTGATTACACACAAATTCTCTGTCTACTGAAGATGGAGGGTAGCCTAGGTAGTCTGTACATTTTGAGCTCCTTTTATACTGCTTTGGAACAATGGGAAAGATAGAACAATAGAAAGATAAGGTAGGGGACATCGAAACCCAGCCACAATTTTGAGTCCTCTTGCACTTCGTTTATATTGGCCTCAAACTCAAACTTCTCCTGTTTCTGCTTGCAAGAATCATTTCAGAAGATATCTAAGGAAGTTTTGGCGGTCACAGAAATTCTATGCCATACTTAAATAAATTGTTATTTCAAGTTTTTTTCAAAGTGCTCAAAACATCTTAATATGCCTCGAAACAATGTCTGGCAAAATTTCAAAAATCTCAAGCCGAAGATTTGGCCATGCATGTGGCTGTGTTTTCATTACATAACACGCTAAAATGCCAGCCGAATTCATTATCCTGTGCTGCAAATCAGTGTCTCCAGGGCCTGCAACCATACACCCAAACATCTCTATAGCTAGGAAGAAGAACATCAGCAAAACCTGGCAGGCAAACTTCCATTGTTGCAGATTCGAAGGATGGATTTTGAAATTATATTTGATCAAATCACTGACTTGCAGTTTCTTATCAATCAGGTTTGCAAATCGTTCAGCACATTTTATGGATTCATATCGGAAGGGCCTCAATGGTCCTCAAGCAGTCTGGGCCAATAGAAAGTACCACGGCCATCAAGTGTTACCGAACAACATCATGGAAACATTAGAAGCTGTGGGGAAGGCTTAATATCATATAGTATTCATAGATAATTACCTCTGATATACTCTATCTAGTATTATATACTGTCTACAGCCTCAACAAGCCCAGTAGACACACAAATTATTATTATTTCGACAACACAAATGCAATTTTGGCCGTGGGAATGTGGCTATGCACCAAGTGGCAGTGCTTGTTGGGTTTTGATGTCCCCTACCTTAGAACAATGGGAAAAGAACAATGGTGTTTTGTCCATTGTTCAGGACAATGAAAGAGAACAATAAGGATGTCCATATATGTAGAACAATGGTCAATGAACAATGGAAGATAAAAATAATTAAGAACAATGGTGACAGAACAATAAGAATTTCTAATGCAGTCAGTTCTTGCCATATATGTGAAACAATGAGATTCCTGTATTTGTCCTTGTGGAGTCTTGTTTTGTGATGCATAATCTACCCCGATTTATGTAATGCATTCCCATATGGCATGTGACTTAATGGTAGAATATCTGTAACTTGTGTTGTGCAATAGGGAATATTGTGGCATAACTTGTGTTGTGTATTAGAGGATATTGTGGGTGATATTTTGCTGTAAAACATAACTGAAACCCAGTTTCAGATGTAACATAATCATTCCTGTGTTTGTTCTTGTAGAATGTTGTCATGTGATGCATAGTAGATCCTGATTTAGTTCCTTCCCCTGTGTTATGTGGTATGGTGATAGAATATCTGTAGCTTGTCAATCCTGTATGATGTTGTAATTGGCATTGTGAAATAGAGGATATTGTTGAAGGTATTTTCTATGTAACATAACTGAAACCTAGTTTCAGATGTGACAGCATCAAACACCCAATTAGTTAATTTGGTACAAACATGAACAAATGCTTAGTAATACACCAACTGGTCGATTCAAATCTAAATTAGGAATATGATTAGTACTGGACTGACTGGTTGAATCCACATGTGGCAGGTGACCAAGCATGAACAAATAATTAGTAATCAACTAACAACACACATCCACTAGATGCCAGAAAGAATGCCCTGAGGTCTGGCCTCTAAGGCAGGGCAACTGGGGCAAAACAGATATATCGCGCCTATGCATCTGCATTCGGGCATTAATTTATTACTGATTGTCCCCCATCTACCAATCAAATGATATGACATGGTAGAATGAGATTCAATCCGAATCAAAACATTGTGTAAATGGTATCCCCGCTCTCCTGGGTAAGTGCAATGGGATGTAGCCGCCAGGCCCACCAAGCTAGTAGTGCGGCATGTGCTGCATCGCCAAGAATATATGCTGCTGGCACTACCAACAGGGGAAATGATCTATTACAGTCAAATTTTATTTCTGTGTTTTCACAGTAAAGTAGTCTACTCAGGAACTTCCTGCGGTCACAACAACTCACAGTAGTCTACTCCACACCTTCCAGTTACCTGGACCCATCTAAGATGGGGGAGCAGACAGTGACAAAATCACGTTAGAGATGGGCCAGCAGACGTCGGCCGATATTAGAATTGTAGTTGTAAATGATGGGTCGGCCGATATGATTATTGTAGTCGTAAATGATGGGTCGGCCGATATGATTATTGTAGTCGTAAATAATGGGTCAGCTGACAATAGTTATAAGCAATGGATCGGCTGAGATTAGTATTGTAGTCGTACTAGATGGGTCGGCCGATATTTGAATTTCCCCCTGGAAATGGGTGGGCCCATATTGGAGTGTCTCATTGGAGATGGGTCGGCCGATAATGCATTTTTCCATTGAAGATGGGTCAGCCGACAATAGTATTGCAGGATGGGTCGGCCAATATTTGAGTTTCCCACTAGAGATGGGTGGGCCCATATTGGAGTTTCTCATTGGAGATGGGTCGGCTGATAATGCATTTTCCCATTGAAGATGGGTGGGCCAATAGTTGAATTTCCCATTGGAGATGGGTGGGCCCATATTGGAGTTGCTCATTGGAGATAGGTTGGCCGATAATTGAGTTTCCCATTGGAGATGGGTTGGCCAATATTGGAGTTGCTCATTGGAGATGGGTTGGCCGATAATTGAGTTTCCCATTGAAGATGGGTGGGCCAATAGTTGAATTTCCCATTGGAGATGGGTGGGCCCATATTGGAGTTGCTCATTGGAGATAGGTTGGCCGATAATTGAGTTTCCCATTGGAGATGGGTTGGCCAATATTGGAGTTGCTCATTGGAGATAGGTTGGCCGATAATTGAGTTTCCCATTGGAGATGGGTTGGCCAATATTGGAGTTGCTCATTGGAGATGGGTTGGCCGATAATTGAGTTTCCCATTGGAGATGGGTCGGCCCATATTGGCATTTCTCATTGGAGATGGGTCTGCTGATAATTGATTTTCTTGTTGAAGATGGGTCGGCCGATATGTGAGTTTCCCATTAGAGATGGGTGGGCGCATACTGGCATTTCTAATTGGAGATGGGTCGGCTGATAATTGATTTTCTCACTGAAGATGGGTTGGCCGATATGTCAGTTTCCCATTAGAGATGGGTGGGCGCATACTGGCATTTCTCATTGGAGATGGGTCGGCTGATATAGATATTGTAGTCAGAAAAGATGGCTCTGCCCATATGTGAGTTTCTCATTCAGTTTCCCACTGAATTTCTGTTGGGCCGCTCTTCATTACGTATTCAGCCCCCTCAGTCATTCCCAATTGGACAATGCCTCAATTACTTAAGCAACATCCCGCTCCAGCAGTCGACATAGATCAAGCGCACATATCTGAAGTTCTTCAATTCACAGATACCCTTTCACAGTATTTAGTGGACCTATTCCAGCACAAATTACAGCAGCGCTCAGCAGCCACGAACGGCAGTGGGACCTTGATATCTTCACCTTCCATCAACCCCCTCAGGACGCCCATGTCCCTTTCCATCGATCTCACCAGTGACTGCGAGCACATCGCCAAGTGTTTGGTAAAGGCATACCAGAACCCATGTAAGTCTTTTGGCCTGGCCACTGATCACCTTCATCCCCTATTGATGTCAGCCATTATCCCATGGGATGCTGTGCGATATTGCGATCGACTGTCTGTCCATGAAAATGGCCGAAATGAGGCGAAGGAAGAGGCAATTTCAAAGGCATACCCCCCACCATCAGGGGGATCTGGGACAATCATTGATTCCCCGACCTGTATCATCGACCGGCACGGAGTCATCCTTGCGTGGTACTTGCCAGAAGTGCTACCATCACAAAGACAGGTAGGTGGATAACAGCTATATTATGAACACCAGTGACCATTAGTGCAGTTGACAATGTGGAATTCTACTATACATCTTGCACGGATGTTTGAGAAGTACAGGCCGAAGACGGTTTCGGTGTCCTGGAGAAAATTGTCGGTGTTCTACAAGGCGACCGATGAGTGTACAGTGCGGCCACCTGGCTGTGTAGACATGTCATCGGCTTGGTTTCAGCAAGCTCACGAGGTATGAGTGCCTCGATAGCGATGAATATCGGTGCTAATGTTGCTGCAGAACATCCCTGACTGGCCATTGGAGATATCAGCAAGTTTAAAGGCTAAGAATCCCGACCAAGGGGCGGCGACTTGGCTTGTGATGATGTTCAAGATGACAGCATTAATTAGTGCCGTCTTAAGGGTGATGCACCCAGGGTTGTATGAGAGCGGACGACAGACAGTGGAAAAACTATGGCAGTACCCGGAGCTACATCGGGCACTGGAGTCCTGGCCATCAGTGTTCAATGTGTTAACGGCGCTGAGCAACCGAGAGACTCCATTCCACCGGGACAACGATTCTCGGGCTCAATAGTAAGATCTACTGACAACAGTTGGATCTTATCGTGGTGCCGAGCTGGGATTTCCGGGACTGGGGATGAAGTTTGCATACAACTCAGGCACAGTGGTTGGATTTAGTGGCAAAATCTTATGTCACAGAGTATCTCACTGTGAGGGAGATCGGGTTTGCCTTGCTTATTATATGAGAGACCAAGTACATGAGAGGATGGGAGTTGAGGCGGCACAGTGGATGAAACACCAGTACTATGACATATAATACCTTGGTAGAATATCAGTAATAATGATAACCAAATCTAAGATGCATGCTATCATCCATCCTAGTGAAGTGTGTGGATGGCATATGCATTCAGCCCAATAAGCCGAACATTTGGGAAAGCCAACTGGCATTGATGCACTGAAGTGAGCCGATGAAACGATTGCCGCTCCTGTGCCCATGCTTGAAGATAACCTAATGCTGATGGCACTGAGGACTGACCCAACTGAGCTGTTCAGAGGGCCGATCCTTAACCAATGGTATGTGAACCGGACATTGAACTCACCTCATTACACCTATATTACACAATGATCATGTGGGCTACATGCCTTTCCTTGCAACTGCCATCATGTTGTCAGAACAAGACTTCCTATACATTCAAGCTTCCTGGGTGCGTTCTGCACTACACTATCTACCGCGAGAAAAGAAGCAGGCTTTGTGGCCTTTGTGGAAGTATGGTCTGGCTCAAGAACTGGTAAGCTGTCTTACCAAGGTTGACTGTTGACAGCTGATTCAGGCATGAGGTCATCAGGTTAAGGCCATGTCACTGATCGGGAGTGCCTGGGTACTCGGTCAGGAATTGGTGGTGCTGATAGTGCTCAGGGACACTGCAATGGTATTGGAAGGCTTGGGCAACCTCGACACCATCGATACCAGGACGGAGGAGGGAGACCCGATCTACAAGGGATGTTGGTGGAGAGGAGAAGTGGATATAGATGGAGGGGATGTGTTCAATGGGCTAATGACATTCTATGAGGTGAGTCAGTTTCTACCGACCATGCTTGGGTGCAAACTGATCAGTTGCTGTCAGGAATCTATGATTCCTTGTTACTTTCATTAATTACCTTATCCTTTTGTTTATTATTTTATTATCATTATTTACCGTGGACACATGTGCCACAATGTACACATGTACAAACAACTGTATAGTACGCCGTCCGCGTCACACACTTGATATACTTAACTACTACAACCCTCATAAACAGCACATACATTCATTACCCCAAATATATTGATTTGGATCTGTGAATAGTGCACAGTGAGTACACAGTCTTTAAATATCTCCATTCCACTTGTACTAGGGCTTTAATGAGCCCTACACAAGTTTATACTTTTTTTCACAGCCAAACAACCCTTAAAACAGTTCTGAATTGACTGTAATAGCCATAAGCCTTTCACGAGGTTAGATACATTGGTTATACTACGTAGTCATAAGCCGCTCGCAGTTAGATACCTTGACTATAAAAAAGTCCTATTAGGCACCCTAAAGGGCCTTATTGAACAGACACAAAAAAGCCTAAACGGCTTGAGTATAGCTCTCGCTGTACACTATGAAAATCGAATGTTAGTTCATATCAGCATGCAATTGCAATTGCAATGCACATCGTAGTAATATGATTCAGAACGCACACAATCTAGTGCGTTCATAGACGAATCCTGTTGATAAGTGAATTCGACAACCCGGATGTCCAACTGGTCCCATAGATCATCCCAACAGGGAAGTCCATCCCAATTATGGGATGTAAACCACCCCGTTACTGAACATACCCCCCTCCAGCGAGACTCTGCTTATAAAGCCTTGCAAGTTTCGGAATCGGCTCACAGGGCTAACAACCCTATTACCCGCAATGATGTAGCAGAATATGATGATGTCAGTTATGACTATCCTACAAACCACTGGGAATCCCCAGTGAATAGATGAACACCGGCTCCCCAGTCACGAAATTCGGAAAACGCGAGAGCACCCACTATGCTGTTGGCATATAGCTCACCCACGCGTAGAAAAACACCTTCAATAGGTGGTGGATCAACAACCAGCATGGTTGTCAATCAGACTAAAGGTCGAATAGACCCGAAAGACATTCCGGTTAAAACCTGAACGAGTATACGGCTCGACCGTCTAGAATTGAGAGTCCATACGGATATGGAACAGCACAGAGCTGCAAGAAAGAAAGGAAAATCCATGCTACAGGCGTGTATAGAAGAGCTGGAAGCTCTAGATGACTGTATGGAGACTCGTTACGATAGTTATTTAACTGAGATACATCAGATAAGATCTGATCATAACGATGAATACGCCTTAGAAGGGCATTGAGATACCAGTGGGCAGCAAGCCTCACCAGCTAAACCAGCTGAAACAACTGTAACCACTGTGGTGCCAATCAGCCCATATCTAAGCCCTTCAACTACAGGGGAATCCACGCATGCTTCCTACGTGTCTCAACCTGCTAGTCCACAGGAAATAACCACTACGACTGTTAAGCAGCCCGAGATCAATTCCAGCAATGGAATATTGTATAGGCCAGTAGCCAATACGAACGAACTACAACAGGAAGCTATTTCAGCTTTACACATAGAACGTGAAGTGTTTGCAAAGCGAGAATCAATAATGACTGGTCGATTAGACTAGCAAACCCATTGACAAGGGGAAGAATCTGTTGAAGATTACAATAGTCGGATAAATGAGATGGCTCGACAAGCCATCTATGACAAAAAGGCCATGGCCAATAAACAGCCTACGGCTGAAACTACCACACATAGGCGAAAAGTCTCACAGCAGAAGCTGTTGATACTTCAACCGTCTAAGTTAATAACCGGACACAATGTGCCCATGTCCATGAGCGCAAGCAGTGCTCATATTCCCCATGATAGGGTATTGCAAAACAACTCTAATGCAGAGTTTCCACGAAGTCAAGGACCTTGTAAGTCATTGGTGACCTTTGATACCAATAAGTTAGATACCACTGCTGGTATAAGCACACACGGGCTCAACCGCAGTGCTAAGCCAATCACATCTGTCGTTAACGCGACATCAGAGCGAGTAATCACTATGATACATGCAGCATACAATGCCGCATATAATGAAACTCCTTGCTCAGTACAAGTGAGCAAAATAGGTTTGAAACTATCATTACCCTCTTATAAGGGCGAAACAACTCAAGCAGAGTTTGAAAAATATCTTGCGGCCCTGCTGAGGCATTTCAAAATATACCAACTGCTAACTGCAGATACCGACCAATTGAGGGTAAACCTGCTTTGTACTACCCTCACAGGTGCAGCAATAGAATGGTTTGAACAAACCATTGATACAAATGATGTCAATGCCGACATATGGATGTTTGACAATGTAGTATGAGCATTAAAAGAACATTTCGTTCATCAATCCTCTAGCCAGGATGCAGCAGACAAATTCGATGCATTAATGCAGAATAAGTCAACTGTAACAGAATTCTACAATTCTTTACGGGCATTTGCCCAACGAATGGTAGAGTTACCAGATAAATATTGCATTAGAAGGCGATTCCTGGTTGGTCTCAATGACCACATATCCAACCGGATATTAGAAAATGGTTATACCGCTGAAAAATCTACTATAGATGACCTGCTAAGGGTCGCACAGCAAGTAGAGGAAGCTCAGTCCTATGCAAGCTGAGGAAAATTGAGCGCAAGCTCAAATACTACGAGTAAACCCTCAACAAATAGTAGTAACCTTACGGCTACTGTAACTAAATATCAGCCTCAGAAGCTGTCATATAAATCCAATGGATATACAAAGAAACCGAGTAATCAGTCCTTGGTCAACAAGACAACTAATGGTTCAGTACCATTTAGTAAAGGACCTAACCAGTATAATCAACAGCATACAGCTGCATCTGGAAACACCCAGGCTCCAACTGCGAAGCCTAAATTAACCGACAAGTCAAACTCGAGGTGTTACCAATGTAACGGTATGGGACACATAGTCCCCAACTGCCCTTATCCGGCACAACCGAGAGCAGCTGTAGCTCAAGTAATCGCAGATCAAAATGACGAAAACCCAACATTGGGTAAATCACTGGAAGGTGAACAGTACGATCCCAAGTTGTACTCGGAAGAGGACATGGAAGTCCATGAGATCGATCATAACCAGTTAAATGGTCAAGAACATGTCAAAAACATGAATGAATACACAGGCGATAGCTCTGATGAATGTAGTCCAAATAACATGGGCTATCAACCCGACGAAGAGGAACACCATGTATCCTCATATGTGTCAGTGGTAATACCACTCGAACCTCAATATGAGGCACACGCACGCGCAGCAACTATGCTGTCTAACACGCCTCTTATGGTGTATAGGACGCGAGCATCGCACAAATCATTACCTGGCGAACAGCCAGAAAGGAATTTTGAGAAACCACTCTCACTCAGCGGATATATTTATATCAACAGATATAAAGTGTATGTCCTGATAGACACCGGCTGTACCACGGATATGGTATCCCCGGACTATCTAGCCGCTATGGGTGAAATACCCTTTGAACTGGAAAACCCAGTAGGTCTGCAAATGGCAACCTGAGGCAGTCGCTCTTGAATTAACTATGGCTATAGAGCTAAGTTAGAACTAGGCAAGTTCAATGCCGAACACTATGTAGACGTAGCAAACCTAGACCAG
Organism: Hygrophorus pudorinus; assembly: GCA_003314045.1. Classification (NCBI taxonomy): domain Eukaryota; kingdom Fungi; phylum Basidiomycota; class Agaricomycetes; order Agaricales; family Hygrophoraceae; genus Hygrophorus; species Hygrophorus pudorinus. Next base: position 39,835 of record QLPF01001422.1, read on the forward strand.
TATGATATCATACTAGGATCAGGATTTATGCACAAGCATAAGGTCGTGCTCGACTTCAGAGAGGAAAAACGCACAGTGTTTATAATAAATGGTGAACGCCATGTCGAGCATACAGGTGACTTTGGTTCCTCAAAAGGGGGGAAGAAGCTAATACAGCTATATAAACCACCAATGGTGGACATAAAGGTCAAAGCTAATATGGCTTCTATGATAAAACGAGCTGTCAACACGGTCATAACCCAAAAGGTCATAAAAAATAATGCTGCCGGCAAAGGCAAAGAAAAAGAAATGGTCGTAGCAAGGCCACAGGCTGGCCTGGAAATGCCAATAAAAAAAGCTAAGCAGCCTACAGCTATGCCGGCTGAGCTTTGCCGCAATGCGGTAGCGGGATCCAGCAAGGATCCAAAGCTGAAGTGACTTGAAGGTCACGAAGAAAAGCCAACAGCAGATCATGGCAAATTGCCAAGTGAACAAGTAAACACACAAGTTCACAATAAACATACCGGCAGACAGCCATTAATAGACACGAAAGCTCATGTAATACTGATCCAGAAATGGATAGAGAGCATAAAGGACCTAACAGTCCCAGTTCCTCTAGAAATGCCTCCCATACGGGAAATTTCGCATGAAATAAATTTCATTGACAAAAGCTATAGACCTTCATATCACATGCCGAGATGTCCGGATGTGCTCAGCCCCGAGCTAGTAGAGAAGGTAGCCCGATATGAGAAGGCTAGATGGTGGAAGCGAACCATGACTAGTGAGGGACATGGGTAACCCCCGGGTACTTTTGGCTGTACCCGTACCCGTACCCCTCAAAAACCTGTACCCGCCACCAAGGGTCCAGGTACAGTCGCAGGTATGGCCATTTCGACCCGGGGTACACCCGTACCTGTACCCGTGGGCAGGTACCCACGGGTATCACACATAATATGCATAATATATTCTATATAATTTATCTACATAAAATATACATACACCATCTCGTGTTTGAAGCGAGACGGCGGGTATTG
>QLPF01001425.1:0-10797 GCA_003314045.1 Hygrophorus pudorinus
ACTGGAGGTTTTGGCTGTGAAGCCTTTTTCCTTACCGCATGAGCAGGATCGGGACTGGGAACTTGACCCACAACAGGGTGATCAGTGGGGGCTTCGGTAGGACATGTGGATGCTAGGTGAGGAGGATTACAGTGGAGCTGTAATCAACCTTTTATACCCATGGGAATCGGGGTTTGAATGCCACACTACTGTGTTTGATGGGTATTTGCCATATTACCATATTTGGCAGGCATTTGCCACACTGCCATATTTGGTATTCACTCAGTTGCGACTCAGTGTGCTTATTCCAGGATAACTCCCATGGCGTACATACTCCATGGAGTTCGAGATAGCGGTCAAGAGCCGATAGCTCAGTCACTGCGGCTAAGGGCTCCCAGGTGTAATCACCATAGGCCCATTTAATTTTAAAAGATAATTTGGGGGACCATTTATGGTCAATTATTTTGTCTACAACCCATTCATGTTCTGGGTCTGCTCCGAAGTCATAAAATGCATCAGCTTCCCTCTTAGGGAACAAATCATCGTGATTCAGTTGGTGGGGCCTTAACAGGCTTACATGGAACGTCAGGTGGACATGTCGTATACGGAGTTCATCCAGTAGTTCTATTGTATAGGTAGATTTTGTAGGGTTGCTGTCAAGCACCGTATATGGCCCGATAAACTTGAGCAATAACTTTCGCACTCTGCCTTTCAGCACGTTTGAGTTCTTAGTTAAAAGGTAGGCTTTACCGCCTATAGGGATAACAGGATCGTCCCTTCTACATGCGTTAGCATGATGCGTTTGAGTTATGCGACTAGCTATTATAGCATCATCCGCTGCTTCAAGGTTCTGTATCGCTTGTTCAGCAAATTGTTTAACAGATATCCAATATAGGATTGTTAATCATAGTCGGCATCCAGCCACCATTCAGCTTGAAGGGTGCAAAGCTTGATGAGCTATTCACCATAGAGTTGAATGCAAACTCTATGGATGGCAATTTGTCATTCCAATCAGTTTGGTTATTGTTCACGAAGGCACAGAGTGCCTGATTAATCGAACATATTGAATGTTCCGTAGCACCATCCATTTGAGGATGAAATGCGGTAGACATTAATAGTTTTCCACCGGTAATGCAGTGTAATTCCTTCCAAAACTTGGAAGTAAATTTGGAGTCTTGGTCAGAGACTATTGATTCTGGTAATCCGTGTAAACAGACGATTTCTCTATAGTAGAGCTCAGCTACTTCAGTAGCTTTCACCATGATAATGGTAGCTATCAAATGTAGCATGGAGGTTAATCAGCATATGACTACCATTATGTAGTCGTAGCCATTGCTTTCTGGGAGCGGTCCCATAAAATCAATGCCTACTGAGGCCCATGGCCGATTAGGTATTGGCAGACTATGTAACAGTCCTGTTGGGCACTGATTACTCATCTTTATCATTTGGCATTTGCCGCATGATTCACAAAACACGACCGTATTGTGTATAATTTTGGGCCACCAGAACCAATTTCTAAGGCATTTGAGTGTCTTATCGTGGCCTATATAGCCTAATACGCTGTGAGCGTTATCAATTATGATTTCGGGGATCCTCCTCCCCTTCCATAATGTGTCTGGAACGCACAATACTGTCTTGTCTTCACAACTAGTTGTGTATAACTTTTGGCCGTCAAGCCAATAGTTTGCGTATTGTGCAGGAACTGTGATTATTTTATTGAGGATGTTATCCTCCTTATAGTATTGGCCTAACTGAGCCATTAATTCGCTTGACTCCTCCAAGTGAGTTGGTACCGTTTTAACGGGTTGAATATCGGGTCTAGCTATCACCTTTCCTCGTACTGCCACGATGATAGGTTTGGGGAAACCTGACTTTAATTCATTCTTACGGTTTTCTGTTGTAAAGTTCCTGCTAGGGTCTATTTGTGCATCTATATTGACATATTCACTTGGCGAGTGTAATTCTGACAATTCGTCGGTGATATAATACCAGGACAATAAGTCCACTACCTTATTCAAGGTTCTCTTGGTGTAAATCAAGTCATATTTGAAGCAGGATAGGAATTCCCACCACCGTGTCTGTCTATCAGATATGTGTATCTTCGATTTGAAGAAGGTTGACACCTTATGGTTGGTTACCACGATAAATCATTGTCCAATGAGCTTGTCTTCCCATTTGACTAAACCCCCTAATATGGCCATTAATTTGTGTTCCCACATATGATAATTACACTGAGCTGGTGTAAATTTCTTGGACAAGAATCCAGCTGGACATGCTTTGCGCCATTCCGGTCCTTGACTGTAGAATGCTCCAATGCCCCTTGCGGAGGCATTGCATACGACTCAGATAGGGTCAGGGTTTTGTGTATCCACTGGCTTTAATATCAGTGTATTACAAGCAATGATTTTAATCATTTCAAAACACTTTTCGTGTAATGGAGCCCATATGAAGGGCTGATGATTATGGGTCATGCCTGATAGAGGGCTTGTATGTGCAGATATATCTGGTATAAATTGGGCTAGGTATTGCACCAGTCCTAAGAAACACTGTATATCATTATAGTCTCTTGGCCTTCACCATTCGCAAATGTGTTTGAGTTTGTCCTCATTGGGCAATATGCCTTCATCGGTGATTATATGGCCTAAACAGTCCATTCTAGTGGAGTATAAGTCCACTTTTTTAGCACTTAGGAATAAGTGACTTTCATGCAGCTTGTCAAAGATGAGCTGTAATTGTTTTTCATGATCCTCTAGGCTATTAGAGAATATGAATATATCATTGAGATATACGTGGACAAATCATCCTGTATATTCACGGAATATAAACATCATTAAATGTTGAAATGTAGAGGGTGTTTTGCAGTCACCCTGTTGAACCACGTAGCTCACGAAGGTACCAAATATGGTATAAAATGCTGTTTTGGGCACATCTGATTCTCTGATGCGTACTTGCTCGTACGCATCGGACATATCTAGTTTAGTACGGTACATACCGCGAGCCACATCATGACAGATGCTGTGTTGATCTGGGAAAGGAGTAACATCCTTTATTGTGTGCTCATTGTGCTTGCGCACATCTACTACAGTTCTTAGCTGTTGGTCTTTCTTATAGACACATAATAGTGGTGCTGCACTATTTGTAGTGGTTCTCTTCCACCATCTAGCCTTTTCATACCAGGCTACTTTCTCGACTAGGTCAGGACGGACTACATCTGGACATCTCGGCATGTGGTAGGAAGGCTTATAGCTTTCATCTATGAAATTTCTCGTATGGGAGGCATTTCTAGAGGTACTGGGACCGTCAGGTCTTTTATACTCTCTGTCCAATCTTGGATCAGCTTTGCATGAGTCTTTGTGTCTATTAATGGCTGTCGGCTGGTAGGCTTATTGTGACCTTCAAGTCACTTCAGCTTCGGATCCTTGCTGACAGTGATGCCAAAGTTCAATTCGGGGTTCGGGCAATCCCAGGTTACCTGAACCTGGTTCAAACCTGAACCTAAAGCCAATTTTGGGTGACTTTTTTGGACCTAAAAATGATTCTTGACCCCAAAGGTTGTGATCTTTGGGGTCAATAAGGACTATATATTGATATATTTTTGCCACTATGAGTGTTACCACTAGTGAGTGATATTTAATATGTCTGAATTTTGAGTCTAGTACTAAAGTTGCTATAACTTGGTCAATTACATGCATATTGGATTTAGCCTTGTGGATGTCTAATACTATGTATATTAGCTAGGATTTTGATACATCAACTTAGCCTAATTTCATGATCTCAAAATTGACACTTTTGGAGGGTACTTGTGCATTTATTGGGTCAAACACCTATAGAAATTGCACTAGGCTATTTGACAGTGTGTCTCACTCTTCTTAGTATATTTTAATACTAGCTGGTGGTGGTTAGAACTTGTTGTGACAACAAACTGACAAAATAGTACAGGTTCGGACCCGAACTGGACTGTTCCGAATGGTTCAGAAGTGGTTCGGTCTGTGTTTGGCCTCTAGATTGAACCGAACCGACGGTCCAGTTCAGGGTTCAGCCAAAAGGGCCTAAACCTGTCAGGGCGACACCAAATACAATAAAGTACCAGTTATCCTGTAAAGATACAAGACCAGAGGATGAAGCAAAAGGTTAGAGGAGGAGGATAAGAGGGAAGAGAGAAGAGAGAGGTCACCAGAAAGCCATCTTAGAAGGAAGCCCCATAGACATGGTGGTAATCCTGAGATAACAGACTGGAGAGTCTGTTACTCGTTTATTGCAATATATACACTAAATATTACAGTGGCTGTGTACTACTACATTAGGACATGAATCGGATGTGCTGTGCTTGCAGGCAATGGTCAGGTGATAATGTGCACAGCACGAGAAAGAAAGGATATGTGAAGAAAGAGATATACTATAAAAGGGTGATCATTGTCGGTGCATGTTTATGAACCAAGATAGCGGGATAGCCTTACAATTGAAAGGCTATGGGCAAGGCTATGGACCGAAACAATGATTGGTGGCTGTTGAGTTTATCTGGTAATTGATTGATAGAAGTCTGATCGATCATTTGTGGGTCCAGAATCCGGAAGTGTGTTTAGGAATGGTGTGCCTTGTGCTCATTAATCCAAATGGAGATTAGGATGAAATCCAATCAGTGGTGGATGGAAATAGATTGGTGGAGCAACCATGTGGCAGGCTGACCGACAAGTCAAATCTAAGGTGTTACCGTTGTAACGGTCTCAGACACATAGTCCCCAACTGCCCTTATCCAGCACAACCGAGAGCAGCTGTAGCTCAAGTAATCGCGGATCAAAATGACAAAGACCCAACATTGGGTGAAACACTGGAAGGTGAACAGTACAATCCCGAGTTGTACTCGGAAGAGGACATGGAAGTCCATGAGATTGATCATAACCAGTTAAATGGTCAAGAACATGTCGAAGACATGAACGAATACATAGGCGATAGCGCCGATGAATATAGTCCAAATAACATGGGCTATCAACCCGACGAAGAGAAACACCATGTATCCTCATATGTGTCAGTGGTAATACCGCTCGAACCTCAATATGAGGCACACACACGCGCAGCGACAACGCTGTCTGATGCGCCCCTTACGATGTATAGGATGCAAGCATCGCGCAAATAGTTGCCTGGTGAACAGCCAGAAAGAAATTTTGAGAAACCGCTCTCACTCAGCGGATATATTTATATCAACAGATATATTTATATCAACAGATATATTTATATCAACAGATATATTTATATCAACAGATATAAAGCGCATGTCCTGATAGACACCGGCTGTACCACTGACATGGCATCCCCGGACTATCTAGCCGCCATGGGTGAAATACCCTTTGAACTAGAAAACCCAGTAGGTCTGCAAATGGCAACCCGAGGCAGTCGCTCTTGAATCAACTATGGCTATAGAGCTAAGTTAGAACTAGGCAAGTTCAATGCCGAACACTACGTAGACATAGCAAACCTAGACAAGTATGATATCATACTAGGATCAGGATTTATGCGCAAGCATAAGGTTGTGCTTGACTTCAGAGAGGAAAAACGCGCAGCGTTTATAATAAATGGCGAACGCCATGTCAAGCATACAGGCGACTTTGGTTCCCCAAAAGGGGGGAAGAAGCTAATACAGCTATATAAACCACCAATGGTGGACATAAAAGTCGAAGCTAATACGGCTTCTACGATAAAAAGAGCTGTCAACATGGTCATAGCCTAAAAAGCTATAATAAATAATATTGCCGGCAAAGGCAAAGAGAAAGAAACGGTCATGGTAAGACTGCAGACTGGCATGGAAATGCCAATAAAAAGGACTAGCCAGCCTACAGCTATGCCGGCTAAGCTACACCGCAATGCGGTAGCAGGACCCAGCAAGGATCCAAAGCTGAAGTGACTTGAAGGTCACAATGAAAAGCCAACGGCAGATCATGGCAAAAAGCTGAGTGAACAAGTGGACACACAAGTTCACCATAAGAATGCCAGCAGACAGCCATTGATAGACACAAACGCTTGTGCAATACTGATCCAGAAATGGACAGAAAGCATAAAAGACCTAACGGTCCCAGTGCCTTTGGAAATGCCTCCCATACAGGAAATTTCATCGACGAAAGCTATAAGCCTTCATATCACATGCTGAGATGTCCAGATGTACTCTGCCCCAAGCTAGTGGAAAAGGTAGCCCGATATGAGAAGGCTGGATGGTGGAAGCGAACCACAACAGATAGTGCAGCTCCACTATTATGCGTCTACAAGAAAGACGGATGGTTAAGAACCGTGGTAGATGCACGCAAGCGCAATGAAAATACCATAAAGGACGTCACTCCTTTCCCAGATCAAGACAATATCCGTCATGATGTGGCTCGCGGTATGTACCATACCAAATTGGACATGTCCGATGCATACGAGCAAGTACGCATCAGAGAATCAGATGTGCCCAAAACGGCATTCACTACCGTATTTGGTACATTCGTGAGCTATGTAGTTCAACAAGGTGATTGTAACATGCCTTCTACATTTCAACGTTTAATGATGTTTATATTCCGAGAATATATAGGATGATTTGTCCATGTATATCTGGATGATATACTCATATTCTCTAATGGTCTAGAGAATAATGAATGGCATTTACAGCTTGTCTTTGACAAGCTGCGCAAAAGTCACTTATTTCTAAGTGCTAAAAAAGTGGACTTATATTCCATGCAAATGGACTGTTTAGGTCACATAATTACCGATGATGGTATACTACCTGATGAGGACAAGCTCAAGTGCATTCGCAAATGGCGAAGGCCTAGAGACTATAACAATGTACAGCGTTTTCTAGGACTAGTACAGTATCTAGCCCAGTTTATGCCAGATATATCTGCATATACTAGCCCTTTATCGGGTATGACCCATAATCATCAACCCTTCGTATGGGCTCCATTACACAAAAAGTGTTTTGAAATGATAAAAATCATTACTTGTAATACACCAATATTAAAACTGGTGGATACACAAAAACCTAACCCTATCTGGGTCGTATGTGATGCCTCCGCAAGGGACATCGGAGCACTTTACGGTCAAGGACCGGAGTGGCGCAAAGCATGTCCAGCTGGATTCCTATCCAAGAAATTCACACCAGCTCAGTGTAATTATCATATGTGGGAACACAAATTAATAGCCATATTAGAGGCTTTAGTCAAATGGGAAGATAAGCTCATTGGACGATGATTTATCGTGGTAACCGACCATAAGGCATTGACCTTTTTCAAATCGAAGATACATATGTCTGATAGACAGACACGGTGGTGGGAATTCCTATCCTGCTTCGAATACGATTTGGTTTACACCAAAGGAACCCTGAACAAGGTAGCGGACTCCTTATCCCGGTATTATATCACCGATGGATCATCAGAATTACACTCGCTGAGTGATTACATCAATGTAGATGCACAAATAGACCCTAGTGGGGACTTCACAACAGAAAACTGTAAGAATGAACTAAAATCAGGTTTCCCTGAACCAATAATCGTGGCAGCACGAGGAAAGGTGATAGCTAAGCCTTTTATTCAACCCGTTGAAACAGTGCCAATTCACTTGGAATCATCAAGTGATTTAATGGCTCAATTAGGCCAATATTACAAAGAGGATAGCCTCCTCAACAAAATAATAGTGGCTCCCACACAATACGCAAGCTATTGGCTTGACGGACAAAAATTATACATGACAAGTCGTGATAAAACGGTATTGTGCGTCCCAGACGCATTATGGAGAAGGAGGAGGATTCCCGAAGTAATAATTGATAACACTCACAGCGTATTAGGCCATATTGGCCACGATAAGACCCTAAAGTACCTTAGAAATTGGTACTGGTGGCCCAAAATTATGTGTGATATGATTGCGTTCTGTGAATCGTGCAGCAAATGCCAAATGATAAAGACAAGTAATCAGCGCCCGGCGGGACTGTTACATAGTCTACCAATTCCTAATCGGCCATGGGCCTCAGTAGGCATTGACTTTATGGGACCGCTCCCCGAAAGTGACGGATATGCCTACATAACGGTCGGCATATGCCGATTAACTTCCATGCTACATTTGATAGCTACCGTTATCACAGTAAAAGCTACAGAAGTAGCTGAGCTCTACTATAGAGAAATAGTCCATTGACACGGATTACCGGAATCGATAGTCTCCGACAGGGACTCTAAGTTTACTTACAAATTTTGGAAAGAATTACACCATATTACCGGTGGAAAACTATTAATGTCAACTGCATTCCATCCTCAAATGGATGGTGCTACGGAACATTCAATATGTTCCATTAATCAGGCACTCCGTGCCTTTGTAAACGATAATAAAACCGATTGGAATGACAAGTTGCCATCCATAGAAGTTGCATTTAACTCTACAGTAAATAGCTTATTGAGCTTTGCGCCTTTTGAGTTGAATAGCGGCCGGATGCCAACTATGTTAAATAATCCTATACTGGATACGCCCTACAAAGGTGTTAAGCAATTCATTGAACAAGTGATACAAAACCTTGAGGCGGCTCACGATGCTATAATAGCTAGCCGCATAACTCAAACATATCATGCTAATGCATATAGGAGAGACGATCCTATCATCCCTATAGGCAGTAAAGCCTACCTTTCAACTAAGAACTTAAACTTGCCGAAAGGCAGAGTCAGAAAGTTATTGCCCAAATTCATCGGGCCATATAAGGTGCTTAACAACAACCCTACAAAATCTACCTATACAATAGAATTACCGGAAGAACTCTGTATACGACATGTCCACCCGACATTCCATGTGAGCCTGTTAAGGCCCCATCAATCTAATCATGATGACTTATTCCCTAAGCGGGAGGCCGACATGTTTTACGACTTCGGCACAGACCCGGCCCACGAATAGGTCGTAGACGAGATAATTGGCCATAAGTGGTCCCCCAAATTATCATTTAAGATCAAATGGGCCTACGGTGATTACACCTGGGAACTCTTAGCCGCAGTGACTGAGCTATCGGCTCTTGACCACTATCTTGAACTCCACGGAGTATCTACACCACAGGAGTTATCCCAGAACAAACACACTGAAAGTGTGACAAGTCGTGACTGAGTGAATACCAAATATGGCAATGTGGCAAATACCCACCAAACACCATAGTGTGTCATTCAAACCCCGATGCCCACAGGTATAAAAGGTCAATTACAGCTCCGCTGTAATCTTCCTCACCTAGTATCCACATGTCCTACCGAAGCCCCCGCCGATTGCCCAGTTGTGGGTCGAGTTCACAGTCCCGATCCCGCTCGCGCGGTAAAGAAAAAGGCTTAACAGCCAAAGTCTCCGGTCCCTCAGGACATCATTCACGCTCTTCGCCTCTATGACGCGAGGAAACCCCCACGATTGCAAGCTTAACTGCTCATGTCCTACCTCCAATGGAGATGGACCCTATGCTGCACGTACTAGTGCACGCCAAATGATGCAATCTGTGCATCAATTATGTCACCCACCTGGTGGCACAACACGATAATGGGGCTACCAAAGCCCTGTATGAAAAGCAATGTGCCTATTGGCACAAACAGCTTCACCAATCAGTGTGGGAACAACACTATGATTATGGCTGCGCCGACACGCACATATGCAATTGCACAACCAAATCAATGACTTTTACGATGAAGAGCAAAGGCTCAAAGACAAAATAGCCAGTTTGGAAAAACAGCTATCGGCTCAGGCCAACACTGTGCCCTCACAGGCTCAAAGTGAAACTCGGCCCTTGTTGCAAGCTCACATCGAGGTCCAACCTCCTACCCCAACCAAGGGTAAATCAAGGGACTACACCCAGTCCGGCCCTACTGTGCCCGTGCCACCTGTGACTTATCCTCCCATTGATGATGAACCCTACGAGGGTATGACCATCGATCAACTGTACTCTTTAGAGTACAACACAGCCATTACCTGCTCTATGGAGCAATCCCAACCCGGACCACTACCGGTTGTCATGCAGCCTACAGATGGGCCATCCTATGCTCAGACTGTGAATCTTGCTCAATTCGTAGTCCCTCCTAAGCCAGCCGTCCCCGTTAGGGAAATGAAACCCTTGCCTAGCGGCAAAATTGGCTCTTTCAAAGTGAAGGTAAAGCCATCATCAGTCATTGGACCACCCATGCCTATGAGGCTATTCCAAAATGGCCTACCTGTAGCCTTAGGAGCCGGCGGTCACCCGTCATTATACCCCAACTCCTTGTGGAGAAACATTAAAGGCCCAGAGTTCTTTCCCACAAAGAAAGACTCTTCAGCCCAACCTCCGGCCATCGGCCCTGCTCACCCCTCTTTCAGGGTACTCACCGAAGAGGCATATAAAATTCTGTTTGACCAATGGTCGCTCACTCAACGAGCATTAATAACCCTGGCATTGCAAGCCAAGGTGCTACCACCTGCGGGCCAACAAGCCCAATATCCAGTCGATAAGCTGGTCATCAACCGTAACGACGCACCTAAGGCAATTCGCCGTGATGACAAAAACCGATATTGATCGGATGACCTAGCGGTGTGGCAATTCCTTCGGGATGGCGCGCCCGCTGGAGCTGCTCGCAGAGCATTCGAGCTTAAAGCTCTTGAAATACTTGGCAACGGCCAATATTTGGGCTTGGTCACCCCAAACACTGTTCCCCGATTCTGGGAAGCTCGTCACTTCCCCGACGATAAGCCTTTTGACGAAGCCGTCATCGCCACCCACTATTACCAATGCAGGTTAGACACTACTGTCTATGAGGCCATGTTCCGTGGCTACGCAGAACGTGCCATCCTTGCGTGTGCTGAAACTGGCAGACCCAC
>QLPF01001429.1:0-21672 GCA_003314045.1 Hygrophorus pudorinus
CGTCACCACACGCCCGCCCATCACCACCGTTGTCTCACATGCAGACGCAAGTCGACGTGTTTGTTCGCAGCCACCCCTAACATGTACCATACACAACAGAGGGCGGGCAGCCCTACGCTGCCCGCCAAACATATTATATATATTATAATACATGTACTACCAGTAGTCAGCTAAGTGAGAGACCCGCGGGTCACCTGCGATGGGTACGGGTACACGGGTGACCCCAGGGTACAAATACTGTACCCGGGCTTTTACCTGTACCCGCCACGACAGGTATGGGTACACACCGGTGCGGGTCTGGGTACAGCTGAAAGTACCCGGGGGTTACCCGTGCAGTTCACTATGTACAGCCATGGAACCGCTGCCAGTGGAATGCTCTAGTGTGGGCAGCTCCTCCCATCTGATCCTTTTCCGTTAGACGGGTGATGGTGACTCTGATGGCATGCATTTCCGATTCAGAGCCACTGTCAGTGCGGACTGATTTGGATTGGACACCTGAGGCAGGTCGACACTTGGCACAGATATGTCCAACCTGAGAACCTGTTCGTCAAGTCGTACCATTGCCGCATCGTTGGTCCCAGCGTCAAGGTTATTGGCAGCTCCAGCCTGAGGAGATGGAGAGGAAGTGTCCCTAGCGGCCCCGGCATCTGAGGAGTCACCCCACGATAGCGTATCATCCTCGATGACATGGGAATGAGGGACTTGTGGGAGAGGGGGGTCGGCTTGCGCAGTGGCGGTCAAGAGGGGGGGGGGAGGCAGCTGGTGGCGGCAGGGTGCTCAGGGGCCGGTGGGGTGTGTGTGTGGATGGACCGGCTTGTGTAGCAGGGGTGCCAGCCAGGGGGGGACTGGACGGAGAGACAGTGGGGGAGGAAGGGCCCGCAGCCTAAGGCACGGGGGACGGAGAGGCAGTGTCCTCAGCGACTTTGGACAGAGAGGCAGTGTCCTCAGCGACTTTGGACAGAGAGGGGTCAGTTTGCGGCGTGACAGACAGAGATGCGGCAGCCGGGAGGAGGTCCGTTGAGAGAGGGTCCGTGGAGAGAGGACCGTCGACTTGAGGAACAGGGGCAGTCAATGGGGGTTGGAGGGGGGTGAAAATAGAGCTGGACATCTCATATATGTCGCAATCGTCGGGGTTGGGGAGCTTGTGGTTTTGGAAATGAGACATAGCACCGATAATTGGTAACTCCTCCGGGAGTGAAGTCGGTGCCTTCTGGCCCAGCTCCTCGCACCTTGGATTTTTCTCGTAATAGACCCAGTGAGAGGGCCTCGTCGAGATACACTTCCCTTCCACTGTGGCCATTCTATAATATGTCCACCTAGGTGCTGGCACACCAAACTTGCGTGCATTGGGTTGTATCCCCATAGGATGCGCGAGGTCTTCGTTGGTGAAGATACAACAACGGTTTTCGCGATAATGCCACGGGTGGTCGTAATCCCCTCTGAGTCTCGATTTCTAGAACACAATATTAGTTTATACTGGTGTGATGTAATAATGGGAGAAATTTACCTTTGAACCCTCAACGAGATACGGCGTGTTATCTGTTCCCGATTCTTTATAGAAATTGGCCCAAGACCCTTTGCCAACCCCAATGATATCTGGGGGTCGGACCCAGGGCACTCGGTCTGGCACAATCAGGACCGTGTTGAGGGGGCGGGCAGCGGGGGGAGGATGTTCCACTGCAGACGACCCGCTTGCACTCACCGATGGCCTGCTGGGAGGAACCACAGGCTCAGGACACTGAACTGCGGGCGGTCCGCCTACAATTGACGAAGACGGCTCACTAGAAGTGAGCAATCTCACTGCTGGCCCTATGTACCGGCCAGTGCGACGGTCCCAATATTGAGCCCAGGACGACAAGAGGATGCAGTGCTTGTTGAATGGTGGGTTTTCTTTCGCAGAGAAGGAGTCATTGAAATGGGGGGCAAGGGGAGACTTGCCTTGCTGGGCACACAGGTCGTACCGGCTAGCTTGTTCGAACAACGTTCCAGACGTGAAAGAAGGCACTGTGAGACATGGGATATTGCGGTTGTCAAAGACATCCCTTGATCGCCCTCTAGGAAAGTCGGTGCCGGGTTTGTAGTCGTGCACTATGAAACAGGGCACTCACGCACAAACAAGAAGCCAAAGGGCCATCTCCTCATCCATCCCGTTCAGCCAGACACCTATGAGCCAATCATCAGCTGGAGGGATGGCTGTCTTGTGCAATTGTTGGAGGTCAGGGGGCCAAAATTCCACCATTTTCTCTGCCATTGCGATCCACGCTGCCTTGCTCTTGAGCCCCCTCTGGATATATGTGGCCCAATCGACGGCATACTCAAACATGACAACCTTGCATAGATGGTCGACATCTGACGGTGTGGGGAAGGTGGGGACGTCGTCTTCATATCCTATCCTCATGTCAACTTCGGATAGCTTCAAGAGCTCCTTGATCCTGTTGTCGAGTTGTGAGGAAAGCGCAGCGACCTCTTGTATGAATGGTTCCACAACAAACCCCCTACATGCATCTGACTGTCCACATGGATTGGAAAGCGGGTAAAATCTCCAGACTCGGTAGATTGGGACAGAGTCGATGCAATCAAGGTCTGGGAGACAGATGAAAGCGAGCCAAGGCCAATCCGGCTTATAGTGCTGGGGGGAGACGGTTGGGTCGAACATGCCTAGATGCCCATCGAAGCGCCTCTGGTGGGGATCGGAGTGCAGTTCCAACGTGTACTTGTTTTCAAGCATGACCCCGGGGTAAAATGGCATCCGGATCGAATTGGGGGACCAGAGCTCCCACCGGTGAAAGTCATTCCCGTTTCATATTTCCACATTGCGCTCGACATACCTCGAAAATGGGGGAAGTGTAAAGAGGAAAGAGTCGTCCGTCGGTGGGATACAATCATAACCACAAAAGGACTGCAAACGTGGGAGGCAATAGAAGGTTGATTCATTTGTAACGGTCGGAGGCATGACTTGTGGGAGGGAGAAGAAAGCGTCAACAGCTGCGAACTTGATATGTGGTGGGAGAAAGAAAGAACACATCAACAGCTGCAAATAACGTGCTGAGAGCCTCAGGTGTGTGGTGAGAGAAGGAAAGTGTCAACAGCTGCAAAACTAAAAACAAGTAAGAACATGTAATTGACAAAGATGAATAATTGACAAAAATACGCACCAGTCAATTGTGATATGCCACGTAACAGTAAGTTTATCATAGTGAGCCCAACAGCCGTGGATAACGCGCTACGAGCCTGCTGTCTGGGGAGAGAAGGCAAGCTTCAACAGCTGCGAATGGGATGTGTGTGAGAGAAGAGAGAAGACAAGTGTCAACAGCTGCAAGGCTGATGTGTGTGTGTGTGTGTGTGATGTGTGTGTGAGAAGGGAGAACTTGAAGGCAAATGTCAACAGCTCCGAGCCTAGGATGTGGTGAGAGAAACAAAGAAAGCCTGAACAGCTGCAGATAATAGCACACTGCGAGTGGAGTGAACTCAGCCTGAGCCTGTGGCTGCCGGCGGGCGCCACAGTGTGTGGTAGCGCATTTGAGCCTTATTTAGGCTGTGGTCAGTTTTATAATAGGTTTTTATTGTCGCATCAGTAGTGCAAGGCCGGTGTAAATAGTTCAACAGCGGAAGATAATGCACTGTGATTCCTCATGCGTAAACAAGCATGACAACTCGAACGAAAGGAAAAGACTCACCAGACTGGTGAAACCCAAAGTAGGAGTTCAACGGCTGTGTGAATAACGTGCCGTGATTCCTCGTGGGTAAATGGGTGTGGCGAGTTGATTAGAAGTGAGATGGTCCAGTACCAGGTCGGTGTAGGTAGTACATCAACGGCTGCGATTCCTCGAAGTCAGTAGTGCAAGACTGGCATAAATAGTTCAACAGCGGAATGCACTGTGATTCCTTGTATACAAGCATGACGGCTCGAACGAAAGGAAAAGACTCACCAGACTGGTGAAACTTGAAGTAGGAGTTCAATGGCTGCGTGAATAACGCGCTGCGATTCCTCATGAGTAAATGATAACCCTGGGTGCGTTTGCGCTCCCAGAGGAGAAAACCCTGGCCCAGTGTTGCACCACGGGGCCATTTCAAACCCCTGGGAATGACCAATTTTTCGAGATGAGAACGAGAGATGTCACGTGCATTGGGCCACCTTCTTTCCGACTCTGAGTCCATATGTATGCCAGTGTTTGTTGGTGCATAGCACCAGCAAACATCGCGTTCCTTCACCCGCACAAGGCTACTTCATTTGTCAGTGCATAGCACCAGCAAACATTTCCTTCAACCCGGTTGTCGTCTTAGTGAGCCGAGCCTGGCAATTTCTGTCGTGAACCACGGTATGTTCTTCCAGGTCTTGCCCCCTACATACCTGATCACAGTTGGCCATCTTCGCAGCGGACCGAGGGCAAACTAGATGTGCAGGCTGAAGTTGGGAATTTTCAGGGCATATGGCAAGAGATCATGTACGTCTGTCGGTCTGTTTCTTGTATTCTGGATCGTGAGCTGTTTGCGGGCTGTCTGTCAACACCATGGCTGGAAACTTGACGACACAGGTCAGAGGGTTCGCCCAAATCTCAGCAGCGACTATGGACGGCGACTTTACACGCTTTATCACCGTGGAAGCTAGCAGAGAGATGGACTCGTTGAAGACCCAGATCAATCAGATGGCCTTGAGCACGAGACTCCTGGTGTGTTAGGGCGACGCTAATAGTGTCCCTACAAATAGTAAGAGTTGTGTAGTTGTATAAGAGTTGGTTCGTAAGAACCAAGGATGATGTATAAGGTGAGAGGCGAGCGTGATAGTGAGTTCTGAAGACTGAAGGGTATGCGCTTTAGCGGTAATCCCAAGAGATTTGAGCTGGGGTTTCCAGTCGAACTCTGGTGCTTTTATAGATATGTATGACTAATACAAAGAATGTTATAGAATGCTATGGAATAAGGACGCGTAAGCCTTGGTCCATGCATCCCGTTGGGATGATGTAACTATGTATGAGTAATCCGTCGGAACGATGAGTAAGCCGTCGGAATGACATATGAAACAATGAGTAAGCATCGGATGATAGTAAGCATATATGAGTAATCCGAATGCATGTAATGGAGGAATATGGATGAAAGGTAAAGGAAAAGATAAAGGAATTGACGTATCATGACATGGTGGTGTTACACCTCTCTTCGACAGAGTCGAGGAGATGTGCATATGATGACGACCATCTCTTTGACAGAGTCGAAGAGATGACTGTGTCGCGCACGCCCGCTGGACCGGACGACCCATCAAGTACATCAGATACGAACGTTGGCGACGATGTTTTGGAACAGAGGTCTTGTGATGACATGTATCTGCGTTTGGAGATGAGAATGAGCCGGGAGCACGGTTTGACTTAGTGTTGCTCCAGCTCCGGCTCTGAGCTGGCTGGGAGCCGCAAGCTGAGCTGATTTTAAGCCAGCCGGTCACCGGCTCGGCTAAGGCTGCGCACCGGCTCACGGCTATGGCTGTCAAAAATCCAAAGCTGTGAGCCACCAGCTAAGCCAGCTTATATATGTATACTAGTATTTTAATCATATTGCATAGTATACTAGTTATAATTATTAATAGATCATTTTTCAGGCTGTGGACTGACTTTTGCAATTTGTTCAGCCCACGGGTGTGTTTGTTTTCACGCACACTTGGCCTCAGCCACCAAATTCGAACTCAGCCACCCACCTCAAGACTCCACCAACCGCTCAAGAAAGTGGTAACCGCAGGCAAACAAAGTAAGCAAACATTTATTTACATATTTATTTAATATACTGTATATATATATAGGTACACTTCGTGGTTCAACACGTCTGACACAGCACCCACCACCACCACCAGAACCAACCCCACGCTCTTCAAGAGAGCGTGGGGTGTTCGATTTCAACTTCGGCCCCACACCTATCCACCACCTACCACACCCCCCATGCTCTTCAACAGAGCGTGGGGCGTTTGACTTCGACTTCGGCCCCCACGCGATCCACCACCAATGCCACCCCCACGCTCTTCAACAGAGCGTGGGGTGTTCATTTTCACTCACCCGGCCCCACCTACCACCAATGCCACTCCCGTGCTCTTCAACAGAGTGTGGAGTGTTCGTTTTCACCCACCCGGCCCCACCTACCACGTATCTGTCAGGGCAACACCAAATACAATGAAGTACTGGTTATCCTGTAAAGATACAAGACCAGAAGATGAAGCGAAAGGTTAGAGGAGAAGGATAAGAGGGAGGAGGGAGGAGAGAGGTCGCCAGAAAGCCATCTTAGAAGGAAGCCCCATAGACATGGTGGTAATCCTGAGATAACAGACTGGAAAGTCTGTTACTCGTTTATTTCAATATATATACTAAATGGTACAGGTGGCTGTGTATTACTACATTGGGACGTAAATTGGATGCGCTAGGCTTGCAGGCAATCGTCAGGTGATAATGTGCATAGCACAAGAGAGAAAGGAAATGTGAAGAAAGGAATATACTAAATAAAGGTGATCATCAGGCATAAGGTTGGTGCATGTTTGTGGACCGGGACAGCAGGATAGCCTTGCGATTGAAAGGCTATGGGAAAGGCTATGGGCAAGGCTATGGACCGAAATAATGATTGGCAGCTGTCAGGTTTATCTGGTGATCAATCAATAGAAGTGTGATCGATCGTTTGTGGGTCCAGAATCCGGAAGCGAGTTGGGAATGGTGTGCCTTGTCATCATTAGTCCAAATGGGGATTAGAACAAAACCCGATCGGTTGCAGATGGAAATAGATTGGTGGAGTTCCTATGTGGCAGGCCGAGTCCGGAGTGGAATGCAGTTGTTGTGCCTTGTGATCAAAGAAGATATAATAAAAGAATTGGTGGGAATGTCCATGTGGCAATTGTTGTATAAATGTCCGAAATAGGATGAAAGAATGTTCGAAAAAGGAAACTAGATAGGGGTAAAAGTCATGTCATGACAGTATCCCACTCCCACGCTCTTCAACAGAGCGCGGGGCATTTAAATTTATTAGTATAAACTACATACGTGCCAGCGGAGCCAGCGAAATGCTGGCTCCAGCCAGTAAGTATTTTTAAATAGAAAAATAATATTTTTTATAATATACACCGGCTGCGCGCCGACTGTAGATGGCTGCAGCCGGCTGTATACGGCTGCAGCCGGCTGTATACGGCTCGCAGCTATGGCTGGCGAATAATGGGTAAATTACCCAGCCGCAGCCGCAGCTAACTTAGCTGGCTGGCAGCTAAGCCAGCTCGAGCAACACTAGTTTGACTCACATCCCACCCCCCTTATGTCTTCCAAGCATAGTGCCTCAATACGCTCAGGTTCTCCAAAGGCTGGCTGGCACATCAACTGCAAACACATTCACTATCACCCTCATCCTCAGACTTATCGCCTCCCCCTTATATTTTGAAGCCCGCCCCATATCATCCGCAATCACCACCAGCATTCTTTTGTTCTCCAGGCACCCTGCAATGCTTGGCGTACGTTCTCGTCCTGGTATTTGAGTATTTTACCATCCTTACCTATAAAACAGATTCCCGTATTGATGATCAAGTACTTGGTTCAATTACACAGATGGAATGGTATCGCACTTTCGGCCCTCATGCGATGCCAAGATCTACATCGAACGACCCTGGTCCATGGATCATGGGTCTCACCACAGAGGCGAGGTACAGCACCAGGCCCGCTCCCGAAGCCCATGTCCGCATATGCGATTTGTGTATCTGTCAGATCAAGTGCAATACACGTATATTGACTTATACTCAAGGGATATCAATTACATGTGAGTCTGATCAAGTCTAAGCTAGGCATCCAGTCTGATCTCATGCTTGATAGTAATTGTCCCCCACCACCCCCTGGAGTTGTCTCCGTCAAACAACACTGAGAGAAGTATTGTCAGAGATTATTCTCCGCTTTCGAGGCTCACTATCACCCCCATCATTTTGTTCCGAGGTAATTACATCCACCATACTGGATCATTCTCCCGATATTTACCCCATCCCTTGCAGTGAATTCAAGGAAGCGTTCCCAGCTGGGCGATTCCAGCCCGTTTGCAAAATACAAGCAAAACACGGTGCTGTTACATATGCTGCCGAGTCAGGAGACAAAGTTCAACATTTTCAGCTTCGGGTTCCATATTGATTCTTTGTGGTCAAGAAGTGAAATGTATGCCCCTTGGCAGGCAGATCATGGCGGTGTTCTTCGGGTGAGGTGTATCAACGTCGTTCGGTGAGGGCATGTATTGCTTGCTATGAGATTTTGGTGTGTAATAAACGACTGGTCGGGGCATGTACTCTTTTACTAGTAGCTGCCAATGTTCAGTTTCTGAGGACTTATTCTTTCAATAAATTTATTTTGCTCATCTACCCTGCTAAAAAAAAGTCAAAATGTGGGTGGGATGCAGCCAGACTACCCACTACATTCTTCCCACCAACCTCTCCCAGGACCCGCTCCACTTCCGCAATCTCCAAATTCAACACAACCCTCCTCTCTCACTCGGCCTTCCTCATCGAATCCTCCATCGGCATCGCACGAGATGCAAGGAGGGAATCAAGGATGAGGCCGAGTTCCCCTGGGTTCAGCTTGTGGGTAGAATCCGAAGCAGCCAGGAGGACGTTCATGTAGTTCAGGTGTTGGTCACCACCGCCACACCAAAAGATCACACTCCAGCCTCCAGGCAGCCCTCAAGTTCAACGGTGGCATTGCGTCATGGTCCCCCCCATGTCCTGCATCTCATCTCATCATGGTAACAGACAGACGTGGCAACATCGTTATTGGGGTGTTGAGGTTGTTGGTGTTGTGTCGAAAACACTCGCATCATTGTAGATAAGTAAGATAGACTGAAAATGATGACCAATTTGACTCAATAAAGAGCCTGAGTGAGACAACACATCAAGCGTGTCCCCCGGGCCCCGCTCTAACACTTCGTCAGTTGTTTCAACAATTCCTTGGAGCTGATTTTCAAATGCTGGAAGTGTTGTGTCCAGATACTGCCTCCAAAAGAAGTCCGTACGTTGCGGAAGGCTCCGGGATCTTGAGGCCGTTGATCTCAACACAAGTGAACGGATTGGTTTCCTGAGAATTGGCATAAGAATGAGAATAAATGGGAAACGTACGCTCTGCTCCACCATCCATCTCAGCTCACAGGCCATCACATGCACGGTAGCCATCTCTCCAGTCCCTGGGACACCAGAAATATCTGCACACACCAAACATGAGCACCCCGACCTGTATAATCTATCAAGTGAGAGGATACTCACAAACGCACCCTCCACACTCTTCCTCCCATGGCAGCAACATGCAGAACGTGCATTGCCCACAACCACGGGTCTCCCGGGATGTTTAAGTTACTCAAGGCATGATGTGGGTGTTGCATGGGCCAGACGGTGAGTGTGCGGGCATTGTTGCGTGCGCAGAGGGCAGCCTGGGAGTGGGTTGGGTAGGCGAGGGTTCTTGTCTTCATTGTAGATTGGTGTGGCTGATGACGGGGGGTGCTGGCTGGTGTGGTCTTGGTCTAGGGATACTGAAACTTGTCAGCACAGGCCCACAGGGACTCGCTCAACCACTCACCTCAGCATCGCTATCCTGCGTGAAGGACACCTCAGAACTTCCTCTCCTTCCCAAACAGACATGCATCATTTATATGCTTAGTCAACACCACCTCTTTGCGCGCCGTGTTGAACTGCACCCACTTCCCCCCACGGTGAGCACATGAAACGCCTGGTCATTCATAACATAATCCGGCAGCACATCAAACACGGTCCCAGTGCCTAGCTGCACTCAGACAGAGGAGAATCCTTCTAGGAAATCTAGGAAGAGGCCACGCCCAATGAGTGGTAATGGGCGTCAAACAAGATCGATAGAAACACATGGTGATTACACACAGACCTCCAAAGTACCTTGTGGTCGAACGAGAATGAGCTACTGGTTCTGGTTTCCGGCGTTCACTGCTGCATGAAGGGTCGATGTAACATTTTTGTCGACATTGCTAATTTCAGGGGAGTCACTTTGGACGTGTGTTTCAAATAAGCCGGTAGTATCAGTGAAGAAGCATCCTGTGAGGTATTGAGATGTCGGCATACGAGTGAGGGCTTCTCAGCATCATTCTTGGCATGGAAACCTACCTTATCGCCCATAGGAGACTGTCTTTTCTTCTGATATTTCCACGCTCAGTCTCACCAATGAATAAGCCTATAGAGTCGTCTTCCCGCAGGATAAGCACAAAAGGATCACAAATGTTGCATGCCCCGATTTTGGGCTGAGGAAAATTTCCATCCATATCCTTTATTATTTCTTTCAGTGCCATCTGGATCATGGGTGAGCAAATACATGTTCCAGCACACGTCAAGAGAACGGCCTTACCGGGTTCAAGCACATGGATTGAGTTAGTCATAACATGTAGAATAGCTGTTCTCTGGAAAAATGCCGCAGCCCCGATGGTAGTTCTGGGTATCTGGGTTGTTACAGTGATATCGCTCTTACCTGTACGCGAGGCAATCTAGATGGTAGAAGTCTAAGTAACAAGGACTTCAATCAGAGAGAGAGGGAAGGAAAACACACGTGCGAAAGTCCTGGGGAAGCATTGACATGGGTGCTCATTATGAGAGAATCATTTTCGAGTTGGTAAAATTTACAGGTCGCTCATACGAGACGCCGTTAACTCTGACAGGTTGTCGAACAGGAGAGAAACTGGATACGGTTTTCCCGTCAACGACGATTTCAACAGGGTAGACTGTGCTGTCTTTGAGAATGATAAACATCGTTCTGTCATCGACAAAAGCTGAAGGACAACCGTCCAGTTCAAGATTGCGCCGCTGGTTTTGTGTAGAGGGAGCGGGGAATGTCATGTCACTGATGCGAGCTGGCCAGCCATTCACGGGAAGGGCTACCCTTCGAGATGACTGGTCGACGTAGATGATAGAGTTACTTGTCAAGACGACTATGCCCCCCAGAGAAGTTGCACATGGAAGCAAAGAGATAGAGTCATAGGGGAGACCTTCAACTGTAGTAATGACAGGATAGCTGTGAGTAATAAGGTCCAGTGTAAAGGTCATTAGTTTGACTGTGTCCTTGTACTCTTTCAGATGCCTATGTTTTACTTAGTAGGTGAATATTCGAGACGTTGTAGATTGCTTACCCCGTCCAGGTCTGTTGCATCTGAAAAGATCACTATCGTTGGATTATTGAAACCTGGCAGGAACACAAAATCGATGATGTTCCGTATATTTTCGTCTACATCTGGTCTGAGAACAAGGATGTAACTTGGTGAGTAAGGCACATCTCTGGGTGATATACGTTGCCTTCATGCCATATCAACACGCACTTGGCCTGAGTTTGATCCTGGTCTATGATTTCCAGTTCAGCTTGTGTTTGATAAAACGGAAGAATGGCCAAAGCATCCTTTGGTAATAAGAGTGCGGTGCAGCGAGACATTGGGTCTGCTCGCAAAACACTGACACATCCAGGGATATCTAAAACTGTCTTCAACATTTTGGCGAAGATTTGCACGAGCTGTGGCGCTCTTTCATATGTGTGAATTGAAACGGTGATTAAGTCATGAACGGCGTCGGACCATTCCACCAGAGCAATCTACCAACAAGCAATGATGTGTACTATTTTACTGTAAACGCTGACCTTGGCATCTTTGAGCGAGACAGCCAGGCGATCAAGCTCATCTTCAATAGAGGCCATGATTTTGACACCCTCTAACCCTGTCACAATCCCATGTAAACGATGTTCGTGTACGAAGTAGAGACAGGTGACGGTAAGCAAGATTATATCATTTTAGCCTGTGGACTGGCAGGACAATTCCATTAGCACCACTCAACACCAAGAATTTAAAGCAAGTCTTGCCAGTGCATTCATACTCTGACATGTCAATATTCAAAGTCACCTTGACAGCGCCCATATTGATGAAACCGTCACCCTGCTCATCCATTTTGACCTCTCCCTCAACAGCTCAGTTCTCTTTCAAACTCTTGACCGTCTTTCCAGTTCATCCTCAGCTTGAGTCGGAATGGGCGCTGGTTCCTCACGAACGTCAAAGATGCAGAGGGGGTTCGAACGCACAACAACCACATTGCACAAGGCTCGTGCTGCTAGCCTGTGATGCATTGTGGAATTAGATTGTTTCAGGCGTAAGTTGTTGGAGTCCTCATACTAACTTTAGACTTGTCAGGTGTTGAGCATTTTTGGCCAATGAAATGAAGGATAGCTGTTCTGTCATGCAGTTGATGTATGCAGAAAGTGCACTAGGCTTGACGAAAGGTCAAGGTAAGGGCGGCTGTACACTCAGATTCAACTTGAAGTTCAACCAGTGCTCATGAGTTGCCTTGTATGGAACAGAGCCCACTTTTCGTCCCAACTTAGCCACAGAGATGCTCAGAAATTACTTTATTTTCTATGGTAGGATAGTATCGCGATTGCAAAACCCACCCTTGACCGCTATAGGAGCAAATTTGAGCGTAGAACCTACCTGATTGGCACCAATGTGACTGACAGGCCGCCGCAGTGCGTTTTGGATTTATTGGCACAGGTTGAAGGGCAAACCTCCAACCAGGGATCAATACAAGCATTAATCCTTCCCCTTTCACGCCAGTAAAGTTGGCCTGATTTGCCAGGCGGATGCCGCGTGTATGATGGGCAGCTGAACTCGTGTGATGCCATGAGTGTCACGGTTGTGTTCACGCAGGCCGCACCTCACCACCCTCAACACAAGGTCATGGATTATTGTCTGGTGCAACTATTGCCATTCAGGATGTTTTCGTCTGTCAGTCATATGTCTCTACCTAGTGCATGAAATAGGCGTGGTCCACCCAAGGTGACTGATCTCTTTTGAACTCCTTTGCATCAATATCAATGTAACATTATTGTCTATTGCAGGAAAGCTGACCGGCCAAATAAATAAGGCAAAAAATAAACAATATTAATAGACCCTGGGGGCAATACAACCGAGTCAATCAAATATTCGGGCAATGACGAGAGCTCAGCTCATCAGGGACTGATCAAGTTTGAGTCAAGAAACAGTGGGCGGTCACAACAATTGTAAGATGTGCCTCAAAATAAGTATGCACATATATATAACTGGTGTCGCACATGAGGTTTTTCCACTATCGCCTCGATGGCCTCTCAACCCATTACTCCTTTCTTTAAGCCTGGTGCTCCCCCTCCTCCTTTGCTGCTCCTTACTTGCCAAACTGACCCCTCTTTGGTTCCGATTCCTAAGCCCACCATCACCATCTCCGAGTCACTATCGGTTCTCAGCCGAACTAAGCCATGCTTATCTGGCAGCAAGTGTGTTTGTTCTGCCAGTCGTCAATCACCTTCTCCCTATGCCAAACCCGCTGATAAAGGAAAACCTGGGAAAGAAGTAAATTTCACCTCCCTCGCCTCCGGCTTAGATCGCGTTGCTCAGTCTCAATCGCCCGAATCAGAATTGTCAGAGCTCTCAAGCTCTGATTCATCATCTCACCGTTCAGCCTCTGAGTCTCCCAGTGATTCAGATGGTGGGTTTATCCTCAAACCTCGTGGAGAAGTCGGCCGCCCAAACTGTGGGGGCTATAACCTTGAGAAGGCTCTGAACTGGGATCTGAAGTCATTTGCCAAACTGTAGGCAAGATTTTATTTAGTTTCTACCACATCGTACTCCTGATTTAGCCTGCTGCCAGAAAATTGTGCACCAACTTGGCGATGAACACCTCGATATAACGCAAAGTTATCAACCCCAGGACGAGAGTCTTCGGCAAGTACTTTCAACATAAATAACACGTGAACTTACCAGTACCCAGGCAATAAATGCCTTCCCGCAACTCATCAATTATGAAAACTGCTGGCCGGTCAATGATTTGATGTTACTCCATCTCAAGAATACCTCACGTCGTGAGAAATTGAAGCTCGAGAAGTTGGCGGTCAAGGCGAAAGCAGTGAAGATAGTAAAAACGACACAAAGTAAACTGAACTGACGAATCTACAATTTTAAGAGGTGATGGTGTAAATAATTGATTTTCACCTGTTGTAATGTCTCCCTGGTGTGAATTGATTAACTCTTGTGAATAGTCGATGCAAGGTCTCCTGGCGAGCATCCTGCCAATTTATCTTGTCAGTGATGGAGCTCACTTTAAAACAATCATCTTTTGTTTGGATCGTCATCCTGAGTCACAAGTCAGGCACAAAAGCTTTGATTTCTTCTGATATTCTGATCGTCGTGTCATCTAGTCATATTTGTTGCCCAATAGTTATATTGTTGTGGACAAATCACCCGACTAGTATTCAACTCAAAGTACTACCATCTGACTCAATCATCGCCAGATGGGTTCATTTCGTGCTCCCTGTCAACTGACTGAACTTTGTTTGGCTCATCGCCTGGATTTGTGTGCTTATTCAGGCTAGTCAGGTATAAGGTCGGAAAAATAAATCTATTGGGGAGGCATCGAGTCACAAGTATCTATTCTGTCAGTGATAGACAATAAGGAGAAAAAAGGCTGAAAGAAAATAATGTGTTATACCCTGTAAGGCGCGATGGGGCAATACAACCGAGTCAATCAAATATTGGTGGGCAATGAAGAGAGCATTTCGTCGTAACTGATGACTACGCTGAGCTATTTAAGTGACCTCCGTTGATGTACTTTACTTTCATGATGCACTTTATGGACACTCAGCCTCCCGCCCTCAATGAAATCACCCCCACTGAAATGGAACACTATGAACCCGTAGCTGAAGACGCCTTGCCAGGCAGCCAAAGTGAAATCCCACGAAATCCTGTGTCCGTGAGTTACACTGCCATTCGTATCAGTTGCTTCAGTCCACTGCTAAACAAAGCTTAGAACAAGCGTCAGGTGGTTGAGAAAAGAGAGGACCAACATTTACAGAACGACCTTTACTTAATGAAAGACAAAAATCAAGAATTAAGATGGTATCTAAAGAATGAGAGGGAAAAGGTCAGCTGCATTGGAATATTCAATGGGATATTGACGCCTGTTTTGCAGAGCAGAAACGTGATTCAGTATTTGGTTCAGTGCCAAGAGGAGATGAAAAAACTACAAGAACAGGAAAAGGAGTGGAGACATAGATTTGAAACACAAAGGGAGAAAATGGAGGCGACGCTGAGGAGGATGGAGGAAAAAGTGGATTCCGATTGCAATGCTTACCAACTCCAGCTAACAAGGCTGAAGGTACGTACAGTTTGCGGCCAGATTATTGCCATCATAGTAAACATGCAAGTGAGAAGGCCGATAAAGATCGGGAGATGGCAGCCAATGACGCGTCATGGACAAGAAAGACGAAACGCGAGGTGAGATAGAATTTCTCAAAAGATTCACAAGCTGACCCATGCAGTAGAACAATGTGCGACCCAATACGGAGATACCGCCAAATGCAGATTGTCTTTTGGCGGTGCAAGTGAGACGTAAACAATACCAGAGGTCTTCAGTGAGGATAAGTGACTTCATGACTGAATTGCACAGGAAACACCTGGTCAATGGATTGGGGGCACCTGTTCTAGTTACCAAATGCAATGGCCCAGGGGAGGATTCGCTAAATTCAGGTGGGGAGAGAAGCAAAACCCAGGTGGACAGTGACAACGACATGTATTTGGATGACAGCGATGTTCCGCAGACCCACCGCCAAGCATCGGAAAACGGGTCAGGTGATGCTGAGAAAGAGTGGATAGAGGATGAAGCAACTAGTGATGGCGATACCACAGACAACTCCAAAAAAAAGACAGGAAGGCAATATCGGCCAGGGCATTTATCAAGTGATGAGGATAGCATACCCCGCAAGTGTGCGAGGAGGTCTCAACAAGACCCGAAATCAAGAGAAAATATCACAGCCATCGTAGAAGCTATCATGCGAGTGATGGACGGAAGGGATTGTGATGCATCGAGGGATAAGACCAGCCGAAGGCAGCGGCAGCAGTGAGGCAATATCAGTGAAGAGATTCAGACTATCAAGAAGAAGGAACGAATGGCCGACCAAAATATATTCCTGGTCAGTCTAGCGCTTTTCTTCACGGCAAGGATTCATAGCAACTAACATCGGTAGGAGCTGAGCCGCGAGGTGTTCAAAGATGCATTCAAGGTAGATCGGGATGATGGATCCAGGACTCGTCAGTGCTCACAGCAAAGGACAATTCGAGCTTGACAAGACGGCTCTGTGCTTCAATATGACAAAAGGCCACGCGAGCCATTGGAATGCCACCGTGCTAGAGATCCTAGTGA
Source organism: Hygrophorus pudorinus (assembly GCA_003314045.1). Classification (NCBI taxonomy): domain Eukaryota; kingdom Fungi; phylum Basidiomycota; class Agaricomycetes; order Agaricales; family Hygrophoraceae; genus Hygrophorus; species Hygrophorus pudorinus. The sequence goes on from QLPF01001429.1 coordinate 16,196, forward strand.
GATGGCTGGGGATCGCTTGCCGACAATCGAAATACAAGCTCCCGAAATGACCTCTGGATTACTTTGAAGACATCGTCCGCGAAAGATTCAAACGGGCTAGGAATTCTTGGAAACGTGGGAAGGCCATATTAACAGATGTGGACATTTTAGAGACACCTGAAGAGGTGGAGACCCGGATATTGGCTAGCAAGGATGCTCAACTCGCAAAAGCCAGGAAAAGAGAGTGACGGGTGGCGGTAAGTGAAGAGTCGTTTGGATGAACTTCACTGAGGTGCCCACAGAAATATCACTGACACCTGAACACGGTGAAAGAGACCGTGGACGGTAAAGAACAAGAGAATGCGCCTGACGTGAAGAACTGGAAATGGTTGGGATCTGTCCTCGCAGAGTTGGGAGAGGACGGAATGAGTTCCGAGGATAGTGATACCGATGGGCATACGGAGGCTATTTATTGCCCAAGGGTTATGTATTGGCGGTGCGACATCAATGAAGAACTATGACTGATCAATCAGGAGCACTGAAGGCTTGGGCAGACACAATCACGTAGGGGAGCGAAACTGGCACCCAGGAGGCACTGCATCGGGAACCAGCTCAGTAATTGTGACCCTGCAAATGGGCTTCCCCTGTGCTTCTACAACGAAAAATGGATTTCAACTAAATCGGATAACTACGTGGAGTGCACATTGAAGCCTTCAACAAAGAAGTTCAAGTGGAGAGAATTGACGATCCAGTGACCATTTGAAGGCGGTGAAGACAGAAAGTGGTGAAGACATACAGGACATAGCATGTGATGTGAACAGCGAAGCAATTGAATGCATGAGATTCTGGTGAATTCAAAGTTAGTTGACTATCTTCTCGGTCGAGAAAGAGACTTGCCATCGGGTGAATATGAAGCGAATGACTTACTAGGAGAATAAGTCATGGATCATGGAGACAGCTGCCAGTTATGGAACTTCATACACGATTCTTGGTATCTGGGTTAGGTCCACAGCATGTGCACGACTCTGTCAAAGATATGGTGCAGTTATCAGATGTGCCATCTTCTTGACTTTGTTGAAGAGATGACGCACTGGCAACCAACATGCCTGTCACTGCATTCCAGATACGAACAGTCCTGTCAGATGATGCGGAAGCCATTCTTCTGCCATCGAGTGAGACAACGGAGTCACTGAGCCTGAATGCACAGTTTCAAGTCATTAACCACAACACCAACAACAACAACAACAACAACGAGGGGTAGAGGATGCGGTGTATGCAAATAAATCTTTATTTTTATGTTTGAAATGCAGCTCCTCTTCGCCTTGAGCTCACCAGAGAAGTCCCGTCCATTCTCAGACTGCTCCCACGCTGTGTAGAAATGGTGAAGCTGCTCACTCGCCTGCTCAGTTGCCTCAGGCGCCATGTTGGCCTAATAATGGAGCTTACTTCTAGATGGGGGATTTACAGATCACTGTATTTGTGCTGCTATCAATGGTCCCCGTCTCTCTGCATTGCCTGTCCATGAAGAAATCACGGGTAACACGCCTGCCTCCGATCTCTGGAACTTCACTATTGCTTGAATGAGCATCCACAGCTTGCGTGTATTTCCGCGCATATTCGTTGGGACGATCCCCTTCTGCATTGCTTCAATTTCGGTTCTCACTTGAGGTGAAAAATCTGGTTATTACCATCTGTGTGTCGATACATTCACATCGCCGCTCTCTCCCCTCTCCTCCAGTAGCATCAGCTCCCACAAGGAAGGTTCTCCCAGCTCCATCGCTCCATCCTTTCTGGCCCTGTCTTGCCCTGCAGTCGTCTCATGGCTATGCAGAGCAGTTTTGGCGTATAGCGAATGATCTGTATTGGAGAGGGTTTGTGAAAGGCTGGCGTGAAGGGAGTGACGTAGAAGGCATAATGTCTACAATACCGTCAATAATGGATCTGGGGCTCAGACTATAGGTTTTGGCTCAGGGTGGCATCATTATCTGTTCACCTTGGCGACGCGGGCATGTGAACAACAGGAACAGCCTGAGGTTGAGAGGCCGCATCTCACAAAAAGTGATAAATCACTCTTCAGATTCAGCTGACTACATCTTTGACCTTTGTCCCTGGCGTCGGGTGGAATAATATAGTTGTTCGACGTCCACGTCCACCTTCCTCCATTTATCCTGACTCTTGCTAGACTCCTTTCTCCAAGCCTCAGCAATAGCCTGGGCTAGTGACACACTTCGCTTTAAAGTTGGATAGGATGAAGAAGGGGTTGGTGAATAGGTCATCTGTGTAGTAATTCAGAAAAGTCCTTAAAATCTGAGACAAATATGGCGTACGATGTGTTGCGAAAGTTTCACGAGGAAGATCAGGTTTGACTCTGTTGGAGGCCTTTTATATCGCATTTGGATGTGGCTACACCAAGGGTGTGACTCCTAATTCATATCTCTTCTTGTTTCAGCAATCATGGGGATTTTTGATTTTACCAATTGCGAGTCAGGTTGAAACTGAGTCATTAAGGATATGAGTGTTTCAATTGTGTGATCGTTTAGTTACTCGTGACCCTGAACAGAAGTGCCCATCCGATGCTAATTGTATTCTGTCGTAGGTTCGAGATTAGTTTGGGTTACTCATCGGATGTGGTATAGCACTTGTCGTGCTAATCGAGGTCATTGCGGAAAGCCTGTTCGAAGGCGCCGCAATTCAACCCTATATGCATACTGTTTTGAGTGTCGCATCACCAAAAGGTGGTGTAATAGGATCGTGAGTTGAACTGGCTCGGATGCTGCTGCGGGCGTGAACATTGAGGTGTGAATTCATCGATCGACAATGTTGCAGGCCTCGAAAGTGCACCTCAAGGCAGGCTCGTGGAGAATAGAGGCATGGTGGGCAGGCCTTGCCTCATCTTGCCGGTACTCAGTCAGCGGGAAGCCAATGGATAAGTGATGAGTGGCCAGGATGCTCGGACTTGGCAGGAACATCATCGAATTGGGAATGGGAGTAGGGGAGAGGCACATAGAAAGAGGACTTTGGGCCGGATGGGGCTGCGAAGGCCGGCTCAGAACGTGTGGCTTGTTGGGCAGCGACCGAGGGCATTTGAGAGTGGCCGGACAAAGCGGGGACGAGACATCGACTGCCGGAGAATGTCACCTTGCCTGAGGCCTCATGCCCAAGGTTCTGCAGGGAAACCAGGATATGAAGGTGGGCCAAAATCCTATTGCCTGCTTGTCCACTTGGCCCTAGGGTTGATTCCTGAAAGGTCAAGCAGGCGGTAGGATTAAGGCTCATATCTGGGTGGGTAGACAGCGGGCAGACATGACGGGGCGCGGGAAATTAATGCGGACCATAATTCACCGGACTGTACTGCCCGGGAAACACATGCAGGCTATATCGCCTCCATGTGCTACAGAGCCGCGCGAAAGACCATGGGCGGATATGCGGGACCAGTGGCAGGTAGCAAGAAGTACAGCACACGACTCAATGCCCCAGACTGTACTGCCCGGGGAACACATGCAGGCTATATCACCTCCATGTGCTGAAGAGACATGCAAAAGACCGCGGGCGGATGTGCGGAACCACAACTCAATGCCCCAGACTGTACTGCCTGGGGAACACATGCAGGCTATATCGCCTCCATGTACTGCAGAGACATGCAAAAGACCGCAGACAGTCTAGCCTGACAAGGGAGGCTGGGAACACGTATCTGGACGCGTATGTACCGAATGTAATGACACGAAACACACTTGCTGAAGCATGCAAGACTGTGTTGCTCCAAATCAGCCTGTCTGGGGGAACCCAAAAGCCGTAGTGGCAGTCAGTGGGTTGGCAGATTGTCCCTGGGAAACCCAAAAGACATCGCGCAGGTGGTGGTTGTGAGTAAGGAACTGTCTCTGGGAAACCCAAAAGACGTGGTGGGGAAGAGAGACAGACAAATTTAAAGAAAGTTAAACGGTTTTATCCATTTGTATTTGTTTTGTCACATGACCCAGCCACAACTTTCAGTTCCTACCGTCATCGCAACTCTACCCTGACAGATCGTCCTTCGGCTGTGGGAGTCAACCACTTACCCTTATTTGGACCTCCTGTTCCGAGTCGTTCAACTTTCTTTGTCCCTCTCTTCCCCACCACGTCTTTTGGGTTTCCCAGAGACAGTTCCTTACTCTCACCTGTGCGATGTCTTTTGGGTTTCCCATTGGTCATCTCGTTCTTCCATTTTATCACATGCTATATTCTCATTTATCTCCCACAGTCCATTCTCCTCATATATAGTCTGTTCCTTTTCCCCCGCATACCTCAGCTGTTCTCTCTCATGCTGAGGTATGTTTCATCCCTTCTCTCTTTCTGTATAGTTCAGATACTCATTCCTGTGTAGCTCATCGTCATAGGTAGATCGTCTATATATAAACTGTTTTTTCTCAGATGCTGAGCTCATCGTCATAGATATATGTTCCTATAAAAGGCACATGTCACCTAAGGTTGATACTAGTAACTAATAAAGTTGATTGAATTTGCTTGTGATGTCTGAGTCCACCGACAGAATGAGTACTGGGGCAGGCAGGCACTTGAGTACAGGTCGTCGGTCATATCTTCCACTTCGTCAAAGTGAAGTGACTCGGATGCTGGGCATTAATCAAGGCTCAAGTGGTGACCGGTGACTAAGTTATTCTATCTATCTACGAGTCGTCTTCAAGCTTCACGTTCGACTATTTCTCGACAGAGTTGAGAGATGAGGCCCAGTGAAAAGCGGTGTCTGAGATCAGACAAGATAGTAGGAGTCTCTGATATAAACTGATATGGGCTGGACTATAGCAGATATGAATATGTGAATTTCGAAATATGATCAGATATGCCGTTCTATCTGCTGATATCTGTACTCCATACTACTCACTCCCCTATGCTGCTCCTGCTCCCTTCTGTTAATTTATGTCGACATATGCTGTTCTATTGCGGTGCATCTGCGGATATCTGCTGACATCTGTACTACTCCATACTCCTACCCCACTCCCTCCCCACTCCACTTGCACTCACACTTGCACTCCCCTATGCTGCTCCCTACCCTGCTCCCCACCCCGCTTGCACTCCTCTATGCTGCTCCTGCTCCCTTCTGCTTTCCCTCTTTCTTCGCCCTCTTATTCGGCTTACTAGCCTCCTCCCATTTCTGCAGAGTGTCACATATCAATATGCCCTCTCATACAAAGAGGGGAGCAAGCTTACATCTTTTGCGGCCTGGCCGAGACCCTCGTAGACCGTGTTGAACTCCCCTTTTGTTATTCCAGGATATGTAGCACAATACTCCAAGGCAAAGAGGTTTCTGTTGAGATGAGAAGTCAGCGCCAGTCAGTGAGGGATTCGGAATGAGATATCATTGCCTTGCGGAATGAGATATCATTGCCTTGCGGAATGAGATATCATTGCCTTGCGGAATGAGATATCATTGCCTTGCGGAATTACGAGTCCTAATTTATTAGGAATCGTTCTTTTATCCGGCGTTTTGAGGCAAAAAAGAGTGC
>QLPF01001441.1:6196-23083 GCA_003314045.1 Hygrophorus pudorinus
ACCGCTTTTCAGCTACATATCTTTTTCTCTCAATTAGATCCTGACTTATCGCGGATGTCAAATAGACTCTGGGGTGCATTTCCATTTTTACCTCAGTCCCGAGGACGCTCTACGATTCAGAATGTTTCGATTGCGATTTGTTGACATCCCTGAATCTAAGTCACTACTAAGCATGGATAGTGTCAACCTGACATTCAGATCCTAAAAGATCGGGCGACTGAATCAACCATATGCGTCCACCCGGTTTATGACGATAATACGAATGGTCAACCCCGCCTCTCCGCAGCCGCAGCAGGGTTCTTGGCAAGCTAGGTTTCTAAGCAGCGGTGAAAGAAACATTCAGCGGCCAATGTTGAGGAGAGTCTTGATGGTATCACGGCCGATGTATACATGTAGCTTCCATGCATCTTGGTCTCCAGTGACGCAATGAGCATACATATGACATTCGACAGCATGTTAGTGGACGAAGCTTGTCTTGATCCACATGACGTAGTATTTCCATTCATGTGGGACGAACAGACCGCATATGTAAACTTCTCCTCGTTTTGTCCTCGACGTTCGCAGACCGTCAACAGGTCGCAGAGTGCCCAAGAATATTAGTGGTACCAATACCATGTGGGCATAAGTAGTGCACAGCTCCTGTTGTTACGGCTGATTAATTTTAACATTCGAATATCTTCCGATTGGCAATAGCCATATGTGGGTAGAGCTGTCATAACCCGGCTGTGCTGAAAAGCGAACAGGCGGCTCTTCAAGTTGACCTTATAAATTCCTGTCATGCATCTCAACTTCTTGCAAGGGCCCACTGCAGATCAACGTTTACCCTCATCCCAGTTACACGTCCTTTGCCTCACTTGTATCATGATCACTGGCAGACAGCCCCCAAAACCATTTGCTATGCCGGTTATTAGCTCCGCGACGAGAATATGGGAGCTCAATGTCCACTGGGAGATGTATAGCCAGTGTGGCGTATGGGACCCCCGCGGACGATGCGTAGATATCTGGGAATGTATCAGAGATCGTAAATACATTTTATTTCTGCTTCCGCACCAACCACTGAAGGTTGTTTTCGTAGACGACTCTACAATGTCATCTCAACCACCTAGTAGGACATATTGGAGATACCTTGCTCGCAGATAAAAACTTGCCCTGCTAGCGTAACGGGACGCTGGGCATACCTCCTGCTCCTCTCAAAAGTGCCGCTCAAGGTCGACACCGCTCGCCAGCACTCGGATGCATGACGACTCGGATACGACGATGATCTAGACGTCACGATGGTGTGTAGACGAGATTGCTCCCAAGTTCGCATGGACGTTTTGTACATGCAATTTTTTAGTCTGGGGTTGACAATTACATTTTTTATTCACTATGTTGTAAATGTGCGTAGATACAGTAACATTTATGACATTGTTTCACGGATGTTGTGATGACGTCACCAACCCATGGGACCAGACTCGGAGTACTCCGATCCGCACCAGATCGGGCGTGGCGTCAATCTTGCAGAAACAACCCCCGTTTCTATGGAAGCCTAAGCCTGTCATGCCATCGGTAGAATAGTGAACCGATAAGCAGTGGCCAACATTGACAGGTTTCCTATCTCCGGAACGATTCCTTGCGGTTACCCAAGAGTTTTGGAGCAATTGGCGTGTATCTGGTGTGTGCGGAGGATGTCATCGACGAACCACGTGTGGAGCTAACGGCTGGAGCCGGCCATCGAAGACACGATGTCAAGACTTGTAACCGATAACATCTATTGAATACTTCCTGACACAGAGGGATTCGGGAATACAAGATCCTGGTTCTTGGATGTCCCTGGAAGATGTATGGCGCGTATCGGGGATCACCCAATCGTTGCATGGCGTTGTTTGGCTTTCTCGCTCTTATTCAACAACTCCAAACAAACGCCATCATGGTTCTGCGAACTCACAGTATCGTCCATCGCGGAGCTTTCCGTCGCCTGCTTTCCACAACTTCATCCTTCCATGCAGACCCATGGCTTCTCCCAAACACCCCAGAGCACCTCGCCTCAATCGAGTCCCCTGCCGATCCTCCACCAACACCTCTCGCCCGGCCGAATGAAACCATCAATGCTCTCCGTGCCCGACTCGTGTACCAATCCCGCAAGCGCGGAACCCTAGAAGCCGACCTCATCCTGAGCACGTTTGCTAGAGACCAATTAAGTACTATGGATGCAGATGAACTGAAGGAATACGACAAGGTACGCTATATATATCAATCCCGTTTTTGGGGGGTGCAGTAGTTTACGTTTGATTCGATTAGCTGCTCGATGAGCCTGACTGGGATATTTACTATTGGTCGACCGGGAAAAGATCGCCACCCGAGCGATGGACCAGCTCGACTGTCCTGAAGAAATTAGCGATTCATGCACGGAATGAGGGCAAGGTTGTACGCCGCATGCCGGCATTGTCAGATTGATGGCTACGACGGGTGGAGACGTGGATAACGGGTAAGAGCGCGGGAGAGACGCCCGGCGGGGTAGACACGTACAGACCGAGTAGCAATGTAGGCGGATATGCAGCTGGTCATTTCAGTGTCTCTGAACCGACAACAAGCCTGTAGAGACTGATGAACGACGAGCGGAACCGTGATGCGGCAGGAAATGTCCACGGAAAGTGATGCAAATCGCAAATTCCACGCCGAGCGTAAGCGAGCAAAATCCTAACAAAATTGTAAATAAGTTATGTACTGTAGCCTCGTTCAATTGTATGCTACGACTCGGACAAATTAGTTCCTACTCCTCTGCGCACATCTCATTACAATTCATCCCTCCCTGCCAATTTCTTTTCATACTTCTCCAACAACAGCCTCTGAACCCACCCACCAGCCGGAAACTCCTTCTCCCACTGGTTATGCAAGTGCACACTGAATACCTTCTTCAGCGCTCCGTCCAGCCCCCCGCCCTCTTCCATGCCCAATCCCATCGTCCACTTGCCTTTGGCGTTGTCGGGGACGAAAGGGTCAGGCAGGCGGTTGTCCAGTCGACATGAACGCGCATCGCTGAAGCAAAATGGCAAGATCTTGAATGGGGGTATGGATGCTGCCACGAGTCGCCGCCAGAGTTTGAAGTAAAGGAGAGAGCCCCAGTCAGTTGAGCCAGCGCGTGGGGGTTTGGAGGTGGCCATTATGTGGAAAGCTTCGCAGAGATATGGGGAGTTGAGGCGGAAGTGCATCAAGGCCCCATTGAGTGGTTGGTAGATTTTATCTGCGGGTACCATTGTATCAGTATGCCCACAGCTACAGCTACGGCGATGTGACTGACCATAACAATCCCACTGGGTAACGAACTCGTGCTCCAGAAGCGGGGTGAGGTCCCTCGTTAGCAACGAGTCCATATCCACCCAGACACCGCCAAAGGTCCAAAGCAACAACAGTCTAACCAAATCACCATCCAACCATGCTTTGCTATCCTTTCTTGCCAAGAGCTCGCTCCCTTCCAACTCCGTACCTTTCGCCAACTCGGAAATATCGACCACGCGCAGCTCAAACGACTGGGGATACTGCCCCGAATACCCACTCAGAATTGGGTTCGAGCTGAGGTCGCCGTTAGACCATACTATGAGCCGCGAGGATGATACGTCCTGCGTCGCGAAGAAGGACTTGAGCATCCATTCTTGCCGTAGACCAAAAGGCGCGAGGTCTACACGCCAATACGTGTGGAATATCGTTCGATTGGACATCGGTACATTGCCCGATCTCTGTCCTTGGGTCCCCTGCACGGTCCCTGCGAAATCGTAACAGTCCAAACCCATTCTCAAAGGCATGCCGGCCTGGACCTCTATCCTCTTCTTCCCATACACGGCTTCGTTGATGTCATACTGTTGGCTGACCCGTCCCGTGTCAAAACATCCCGACAATTGCGCTATGTGCTCGATCTCTTGGTGTACCCATTGTCGCGAATAGAATGCGAGCTCTAGATGTGGTTCGTAGATATAAAACGTTACAAGCAGAAGAATAACGGAAGCAGGTACAAGTATCTTTAGGAAATTGAACAGTGTCCGTGGACGGAGATTGAGGGACATGTAGGGTTTTGGGTTGGGATTGGAGGAATTCCGGTGCCTGCGAGGATTCCGTGGGGCGAAGTTAGAGACAAAGGGTGTAGGTGGTGAAAATGGTAAATCAGGGGAGCGTGAGGAAGATGATGTTGACGATGAGAGTGAGCGAAGGCGAGGCTTAGATTCAGAGAAGGCGTACATTGGTAGTCGTTCGTATCCAAGAGTCATCGTAAGCTCTGCTGCAGCTTTCCTGAAAATTTCGTGAGGGCGAGGTCGTTGTGGAGATGATGAGCCTAAACTCGGAACAGCCTCAGGCTCACGCGTAGCAACAGGAAGGGGGTATTGAAAATTAAAGGTGACCGCGAGCGACAGTAAACAGCATGATATGTAGTTAAACAGGAGGTGTGGAACGTCAACAATTAGGTCCCGTAAGGTATGAGGGAGAAAAGTGTATTGTATGTAACAGAAAGACCCCTGCGTTCGAGATGATATCAAGATGCTTGGTGCAAATGAGTGTGGCTGACGTCTGGTTCTGGCTTGCTGTGCCGCTCTGGCTTGCCTCTCCCACTTTCGACATAACACCCCTCCTTCCACCCTACTCCCACCGATCCGCAGACTCGCCAGCATACCTCCACCACTCACCGAGGAACCGCCGCCCCACGATACTGTCCCGCGCCCCTCGACTGCTGTGGCGCCGTTCCATTCTGCCGCACTTGCTGCCCGTTACTATGATATACCACCTGCCCCTGTCCCTGTTGAGCCGCCGATCCCCGTTGGGGCACCGAAGGAGTCTGCTGCTGTTGCTGCTGTAATTGTTGTTGTTGTTGCTGCTGTGTCTGCTGTTTCGGTTTCTGTCCGGCCGGTTCCTCCGCCGCACTGGGTGCAACATATAGGCCTTTATCAATCTGTTGCGGAATCGGCTGAATTTCGGTGCCCAGTTCCTGCTCAATGCGGTACAGGTTGAACCTATCCTCATACGTGACTAGGTTGATAGCGAGTCCCAAATGCCCGAACCGTCCGGATCGGCCGATACGGTGAAGATATGTCTCGGAGTTCTTTGGGAAATCAAAGTTGATGACGACATTGACAGCTTGGATGTCGATCCCGCGGGTGAGGAGATCTGAGCAGACGAGGTTGCGGCAGACACCATTGCGGAAGTCGTGAAAGACGCGGTTTCGGTGCGATTGGAGCATTTTGGCGTGTGAGTAAAAGCAGGAGTAGCCAAGCTCGGTTACTTTTTTGGCGAGGAGTTCAACTCGGTTGGTGGAGTTGCAAAAGATGATAGATTGGTTAATTTGGAGCTGTGAAGATAAGAGTTAGTTCGGACGGAACAGGAGATGGAAATGACGGGACGGAACCTTCGAGAAGAGGGTATTTAGACAGTGAACCTTTTGTCGTTCTTCGACATAGGCATAATATTGCGTGACACCACGTAGAGTGAGTTCGTCCATGAGGTTGATCTCGTAGGGTGAATTCATGTGCTTGTCCTGAATCCCGTGTGAAATTGTGGTAACAAACCAAAAGGATGGAAAAAAACGAACCTTGAAGTCTTTCACAATGATGGGAAAAGTGGCGCTGAAAAGCATGACCTGGCGATCAGTGGGAAGGAAGGAAAGCAATTGGTCCATCACTGGAGCAAATTCGGGGGAAAGAAGCTTGTCTGCTTCGTCCATGACAAAAACCGGACATTCACTGAGGTCGGCAACGTTTTTGCCAGCTAGATCAAGAATGCGCCCCGGTGTGCCGACGAGGACATGCACTGTCTCCGACAACCTCAGGATATCATCTTTTAGGGTAGTCCCGCCCGTGGTCACCATGACCTGCACGCCCATGTGCTTGCCGAGAATTTTGCACACTTGAGACGTCTGCAACGCGAGTTCACGGGTAGGGACGAGGAGGAGTGCCTGTATTTTATTCTTGGACACGTCGATTTGCTGAAGAGCGGGTATGACGAATGCTGCTGTTTTACCGGTGCCGTTCTTGGCACGGGCAAGAACGTCGCGTTTTGTTAAGGCAATGGGAATGGCTTCTTCTTGGATAGGAGAGGGTTTTTCAAAACCAGCTTCGAAGATGCCCATAAGGAGCTCACGCCGGAGGAACATGTCCTCAAAATCGAGGCCTTTGGTAGCTGTGACATCTTCCGTCTGAGGCCGGATGTCCTTTGGTGGTGGGCGGAGACCGCTTTTCCAGAATTCATTGTTAGCGGGTCTAGACGGACAGATGTGAGTTTTTCAACAGCTCTCTTGTGATTGAGCATCAACGTACGATGACGATGAAGATGGAGTTGTATGAGACATAATAATAGGGCAGCAGGGATAGAGAAATGAACAGCCGGACGCCTCGTAGAGAATCGAGTAAGAAATAAAAAAAGTCGCGAGTGGCAAATGGATGGGGAACGGAATTGATGAATTGATTGTTTCTGGTAATTGTGAGATGCCACGGACGATGAGGGCTGGATTTGTTAACGGTTTGTTGAGAGTGTGGTACTGGTAAGAGGCAAGAAGTGATGACCAGAAATAAATTCAAAGTTCATATTCGAGTTTCACACGCTCCGCTTCAATTTCTTTTCATTCTTTCATCGTTCTGTTATTAGTTTGACAGCACACTTGCGAGCACAATCCATATAGCATTATACGTGCTTGATTCATCGCACAGAAGAAAACTGTTCTACTCTCTACCAATTGCGAAATTTGTGCGTTTCCCATCACGTGAGAAACGCGGCCGTGCCTACCAATGGGCATACCCAGCTTAAGACCGAATTTTCGGCAACGACCGAAGGCTTTCCGAACCCACTGTCGAATATCGGTCTGCACGCCCCTCACTTTTGGGCTGGCGAGTGCATCCGCTCAGTTCTTACTTGTTCATTACTCTTCGTTGAGTCTTCAATTCATTTATTATTAATCCTTTATTCATTCAATTATCACTCATGACATGGCACTGATGCCCGTGTCCAAACTCGACCCTCCACCTCAAAAACGGTCACCAATACAACCTACCCACCACCAAAGACCGTTTATGCCGTGACATCCAGGTCGAGAGGGCAAGGTCATGACGGCGACCTGAACGTCGTCGACTGGGCTGTAGGAAGAGACTGAGAGACGAGGAAAAGGGAAGGAAAGGTGCAGGAGGGCTGAAGGAACACGAACCGGCGTGCAGGTGAGCACCCATGCCCGATTTGAGAGGGTGACGCGTCCAGAGCCCTTCGCGCTCGACGCTGTCAACGACGAATCCCCATATGCGGCCCCCACACCGTGCATATTGCGTCCAGCAACGCCAAACGCCGCGTCCTGAGCTCCCATGCTCAACGCTCCTTACTGACAATGCCAGGGCCACCCCGTAAGGCAGTACTGCCGCCATTTCAAGCAGGAACCCAGGCCCTCATCGACGTCTACACGCCGTCACTGGCACACGCGTTAATGGACTACATACCCTAGGATCCCCGAATCCACCCGGCGTACCTACGCCATGGCAATGCCAGGGCCAGCACATAGGGCGGCACCCCCGCCATGTCATATGCCCAGGCCATACACACAGTGTCACCGGCGACAACACACACTGAGGATTCTCAAATCCATCCCCACACCGTGTACACCCAACGCCAACGCCTTGTAATCCACACACCTGGCGTCACTTCGATATCCGGCTGAGAGGGTGAGGTTGTATATGCCTGCCTGCATATCTTGTTACCACCATGTCAGCGCGAACACATGTCGATAGACCCACACACGACACAGACGAGGAGGACGGAGGAAGCGGCACAAATGGCAGGGATGAGGCCCCATGAGCCATAACCCATGCCGGCATGTCAGTACACGATGTCATACGTCGCATGCCATGGTTTGAGAGGGTGAATGCGGAATCACCCCGCATATACAGCATGCGACTCCACGTCGCTTTACCAACCCGCTGCCTTGTAGAGGCGCGAACACCGGCTGAATAGCCAATGCACCACCACCACAAGGGTATGAGCAGAGCACAAACGGACCCAATTCACCTGGAGATACTGACCACATAACAACGAATCATAGTTAGTTTATTTGTATCCAAAGTAGAAAAAATAACAAGTTGTTCTATGTTTTGTTCATTGGGGATTTGTGCTAATGTGATTGCAGTTCAAAATTTTCTGTAGTTGCTGTAGATAGGTACTCAGATATCATTCATTGACAATTCATGTTACAGCACAAAAGGGTGTGGATATGTTACAACTGTCTATGTGTACATAGTCTGCAATGGTATTCTGCGTTAGTGGACAATAACCCTGGGTGCATTTGCACTCCCAGGGGAGAAAACCCTGGGTTCAGCATTGCACCACGGGGCCATTTCAAACCCCTGGGACTCGGAATGACCAAAATTTCTACCAATGGACCACCTTTTAATAATCTCTTGTTGGGAGCTCAGTTCTCGTCTTACTTCAAGTTGGAGTTAGCTTAGGATATACTCAATACAATTATGGGCATGTAGCTAAAGCACCCAACATAGCTCTATGTGATATTTGTAGTGCAGGCACATTGATGAAGCAGACATGATCATGTGACATAAACCTCTGATTGACAACCTTGCCGATTTGAATTAGGAACGAGTGTCCATAGAGTTGATACATGTAAGGGTTTTCTCAGTCATTGTTGCCAAGAAGCTGTTTGAAGGATGTATTTTTGCAGGAAGCCTGGCACATGCCTGGAATGTTTCTATATTCGAAGCACAGATCGAGATCACAAAGACCTAGACCCGGCTGTGCACGAGCTGGACCCAGATATATTTCTCACAAATGTTTTAATTTTGGGTCACCCCCGTCTTCGCTAATACCAGCAGCCTGCCAGTAAGTGCGACAGTTCAACGTTCAACGGCGTCTAGTAGGTAGTCCTGCTCGATATTAACAAATTTGATTGACATTCTATAAACAGCGACTCGTTGTTTTATTTAACACAGGCCGGGAATTCTTTACTTGTTCCAGCTCAAGTTCTGTGGATTCTTGGTCCTCTTACATTCCTTATCATCACGTTCTTTACCTTCTTTCCCTCATGTTCACCCCACCCCCGTCACCAAGGCCAGCCCCAATTAAAGAAACTGATCTTTTCGAAAATTATCAGACCGACCACGACGAGATGGAATCAAAATCCCCTTCATCATCAGTTCAAGACGAAAAACGCAACTCTGGCCGCAGGATCCGATGGGCCGTTCTTCTTGTACCGCTGGTCGTTATTCTCATCACTGCATCTACTCGATATGTCACATATGACGTTGCTGTCGACCTCTTATCTCAACCACAATCATCTACCAACCGGCTTTCCTCAATGATTAAATTAAGATGGAGACCACACAAACGAAGTCCAGAGCCCCAGACCGCATTGTCAACTACTCCGGGAATAGCTTTTCCTACCTCTCCTTCGTCTAGTACCTCAAGTAGCAGTTCGTCGACTGCAACTGCCACGCCACAGACCCTTCCCACCATCCCTACATCACCCCCTGTTCTTCCCTCGCCTTTTCCGCAACCATTCGACACATCCCTCGGGAGCAACTTCTCCACCGTAGGTTGCCAAAACTTTTTCCAGAATATGACGAGCACTGTCCCGTTCCGAGGATGTCGCCCATTTTCGCTTCTCCTCCTTAGCTCCTCGGCGTTCATTCAGGTAATTCAGCTCATCAGATATAAGTGTATGACTGCTCACGCTTCAAGGAAGCAGGCGCAGCTGAACATTACCGCCTTGAATGATATCATATGGGGGACATGTAACACGAATCCTGGAAAAGACCAATGTACGGCTAACATGTCGTGGTTCGTATCAGCGTTACAGTCCGCTTGCCAGAAAGACCTCAGCGATCTCAATGCTAACGCCGTAAACACGCTACAAGGTATGGTCCCCACTCCATTGTCTTCACAACTCATCTCATAAAACCACACAGCTCTTCAAGCCTACCCGCTAATGCTTGACACTGGTTGTCTTGCCGATCCAACAACGAACAGTTATTGTTATGTCAGTGCCGCCGTGAACTCTAACCCGTCGGACCTTTACTTCTACCAGCTTCCTCTCGGTATCAACTTACCCAACATGACAACGATATCTTGCTCCGCGTGCAGTAAAAGTTTGATGGGTTTGTACAATTCGGCGCTCACAGGACCTACGGCCTCCACCCTGACAGGGTTGCAGAAGACGTACAACAATGCAACGACCTCGGCGGATGGGCAATGTGGGCAAGCATTTGCACAGAAAGCGGGTACGGGAGGGGCGATGGGACTGCAGGTGGGTATGGCGGGCGTACTGGGGGCAGTGGTGGTTGCGTTAGCTTGGTGGTCGGTAACGCCTTGAGTAATCGGCCTTCAGTTTCGTTTCTTCTGGCTGCCGCCTCTTCCTTTTCTTGGTATGGGGGATGGCGTTTGGTTCGCTATCATCCTGTTATTGGCTTACACTAAATTATGTCTGGGTTTTCGCTGGGATGTTCGGATAGAAATCTAAAAGTTTACTCACACTATAACTATATATTGCTACTTATCTTTATACATTTACCCCCAATCCACATTTCTACCGCATCTGTTTCTAGATCTATTTACTCTGTTGAACGAACGGCGTGGTGAACTGTTTCATATTACGGCGCCCCGACAATCCGATACAGTAGACTGCGATTTCTGGTCATTGCACTTTCATTTCGACCTATTTGGAATGTATGGCAAAATGCCAATCATGATGCAAGTCACTGTCGGAGCTTATTTATCAGCTTACTGAAGTCCGGATAGGTTGCTGAATATTACAGTGGACCGGTGGTCCTTTTCACACCAGACGGATATGCTCACCTAGAATCACGTGCCACTTTCACTGCCATCTGCCGCCAGTTCAGACACTGGGCCCAGGCAATCCACCACCAACCTCTCGAGGCACGTGCCCACAGCGCACAGGCTCTTCATTGAGTCCTCACATTCTTTTAAATCAGTTCTATTTACTTATTCACCACCGATGCAAGCATTTCGAACACCACGTCACACTTCCAACAACGTCGCCAAACAATGACGTGGCACGCTGGCCACGCTCGTTCTCCACTACCACCACGTCCGGCCGTCCCCAAACGGTTCGGATACGTCACCCAGACGAATGCGAACACCGCACAGGCTCGAGGAGCCGGCAACACCGCCTGGAACCCAACCACCCATCTCCCATACCATGACGCCACGTCATCGACAAAACCAGTCCACTGACCGACCTTGGACGCCAACAAGGGACTGCAGAGGGTTAGAATGAGGTTAAAGGGAGTGTAGGAGGCGCCAGAAAGAGAGTAGGGGGTGAGGAAAAGACGAAAAAGATAAGAAAAAAGGGTGGAACAACACCTACCGGCACGCTCAAGGAGCGGCCGACAACATGTCGGGTGAGGCGACCACCCACACACATCCCATCGTGAATGACAATGCTGTGTAGCGAGTGCATTCGCCGGCACCATACGACGACACCGGCTCCACCACCCCGCCATCCTCACTCCCCAGCGCCACGTCAACGCCAACATCGGCCGATTGACCGACGTAGGACGCAACCGAGGGACCGTAGAGGGATATAGCAAAGCAGGGGGTGCCGAGCACACCCAGGCAACACACGTACCGTGCACACTGAACCCGTCAACACCGGTTCAAGGGGGTGAAGTACCAACGCCCCCACACCAATGCGAGGGCACCCCGCCCGAGTGTTCCGGCTCTCAACGCCAACCCCATGCCGGCGCCAACGTCCACAGCACCTGGCCACAAGCTGTCAACGTCCGGCTCGAGGGGGTGACACCAATGTCGCCTCCCCCGGATCTCTTGACGCACCGCGTCCCGAGCCCCCGAGCCCAATGTCAGCCGCACGCCCCAAGCCGGCTCGACAACCCCAGCACTCCCATCCCCCATCCCCATCCTTCAGCACCATGTCAATGCCATCGCCGGCCAATTGACCAACACATGATGCGAACGAGGGACTGCGGCGGAATAGGGAGAGTAGGGGGTGCAGAACAAAGCCCCCCGCAACTGCGTCACCGTACGCAACCACACCGGTGCCTTACCTTGCACCCAGCAAACCACTCGATATTCAGCACGAGGGGGTGAACAGAAGTTGCCCGCCCCGGATATTTCGCAGCACCAACGCATGGACGACGTCACCAATAGGTATGTCGCTGAGTGGGTTATACCACCACCTACGCCAGTGGAGTGCACAATGGCAGGACAAGGGTGACGACGGCGACAACCAGTACCACCGGATCGAAGTAACCAAGAGGTCCCCACCAATGGCAAGTGACGGCCAGTGGGTATTTACCCTGAACTCGCACCACACAGCGGCCCGACAACCAGCCACCATCCCTACCCCGTGCAAGGGACTAGCAAGATCGAGTAGCGACTGGCGTTGACAAGCACGCACACACGGTTCCCTGGCCGAACAAGCAGGATTTATGAAGGACGACATTCAGGGCGTCCAGTGCACTTAGTGCACATGGTTCCCTGGCCGAACAAGCAGGGTTTATGAAGGACAGCATTCAGGGTGTCCAGCACACTCAGCACACACGGCACCTTACCGGCCCTCCCACACATCGGATGCGGATGTGCACTATTGCCACGCAGTTACAGATGGACGGTGGAGTTATGGGTTCGAGGGGGTGCACACAGCACGATTCCAAGTGTTCAAGGGGGTGTGATGGAAATACCTACGGATATGCCCACCTAGAATCACGTGCCACTTACATAAGCTATGAGTAGTTACTCTTGCTTCCCTAAGTGTAAACAGTAGTATCTCACACATATACTCAGTTAACACTAGTCGAGTCCGACATCAGATTCCTTCACAGATTAAGAAATTTGATTTATACTTTCCACAACACAATTGTGTGAATTTTGAGGTGACAAAAAGTTGCTTAACTATGCTAATAATTGTCCTATGTATGTGCTCTTATTTTTAAATAAAGGGAAGTGTGGTCTTGAGGTAGAATCTGCTGTTGAGTCGGATGTCACACAAAAGCAGTCCTTTTCACACCGTGACAGATGTGTGACAGCAGCCACAGTTCATCAACACTTCAGAACAATTACATTACAGGTTCCCTATGTGCGAATAAGTAGTACTAAGGCATGTAAATATATCTGTGTAGCTGTTGTTGCTCAGCTTTCATCCTCTGAAGATGATTCAACACTGTTATGGACGTCATCTGCAATGCATTGTGTCACTCCTGATAGTCACACTTGAGAAAGAATTCTGAGATTGCCTTGTTCTGGCTTCAATTCTACTCGGATTGCTGCCATTAGTAGGAGAAATGTGTATAGAAATTAATTTCCCAGAAGACTGGACCAAGCAAGGTGAAAATTATGCCCAGTTGTTGAACTGCAAGCCTGCATAAAAGTGTTAATCACTAGCCAGTCATCAGTAAGACTACATGTACTTTTTTTTCAACTTGAACACCTTTTAAAAGTTGCACAAGAGGTTCAAGAGGCACAAGTGGTTCAAGAGTTTTCACCTTTTTCAAGACGGGTCCACTTCTTGAAAAAGGTGCTAAACTCTTTTAAAAGAGGCAGGAAAAGTACACCTTTTCTTTTGTTCAGGATTTGTGGTTCTCATATCCAATAGTACCACAATTGAGATATATTAGATCACTACTACAAGACACACACTACTGGCATGAGACATACAAACACAGCAAAAAGGAGGGCGGAAAATGACTAGATAATTAAAGTCGCCACTTCAAGGGCCTGGTGCATTTCCTCGTCCCCACACCCTCATCCCCGCAACCTCGTCTCCCTGTCCCCATCTCTCCCCATCCCTGCATCCACGTCTCACTGTCCCTGCAGCCTCATCTCCCTGTCCCTGCATCTGCATGTAGTGAGTGGCATAGGTAACCCGGGGGTATTTTTGGCTGTACCCGTACGTGTACCCGCCGAATACCCGTACCCCCAGTGAGGGTATGGGTATGGTCGCAGGTACAGCCATTGTACCCCCAGGTATACCCGTACCTGTACCTGTGGGCAGGTATGTCACTTTTATAGTGAAATTCTACTTCATTTTACTTAAATATAACTTAACCCTCGCACTTGATTGAGGAGCGGAGGGGCCCTAGCTTTAATATAAATGAATTTTATACTACATAATATACAAATGAAATACCCCTTGTGCTCGTTTGATGAGCGGAGGGGTGAGGATGGAACTGGGTGGGGCCGGGATTGGTCAACAAGATCCCCTTGCACTCGTTTGAGGAGCGGAGGGGTGAATGGGTGGTGGTGGTGGTAGATCGTCTCGTGTTTGAAGTGAGATGGCCAGGTGACATGGCAGAGGTGGGTGACGAGGCTGGGGTGGGTGAGGAGGGACAGGGTGGTGTGGTGGGTGATGGGGACAATGTGGCCGTCTCACGTTTGATGCAAGACAGCCGGTGGGGGTGTAGGTGACGAGGCAGGATGGTGGTGGTGGGGTGGAACGAGAAATGACATGGCCGTCTCGCGTTTGATGCAAGATGGCCAGTGGGGGTGTAGGTGACAAGGCGGGATGGTGGGGTGGAATGAAAAACGACGTGGCCGTCTTGCGTTTGATGCGAGACAGCCGGTGGGGGTGTAGGTGATGAGGCAGGATGGTGGTGGTGGGGTGGAACAAAAAACAACATGGCTGTCTCGTGTTTGATGCGAGACGGTGGGGTTGTGTAGGTAACCATCTCCGTTACCCTGTTACCCTGTTACTTCCATCTTTCCCTGCATTACCCTTGTAACACATTATTTGTTTATCCTTTTGCATTAACTACCCTTCCTACCCTTTCGCACACCACCCACTCCACTGCGGGTAAATACCCTTTCCCTTTTTTTCTCCTTGTTGTGTAGTTACTCCATATTGTATTTAATGTGTTCCAAACATTACAAACACCTCAGTGTTTAGTGTATGTCATGGGTACGGGTATACCCGCAGGTTTTTCTGCGGGTACAGGTACGGGTACAGACTTTGTACCTGCGAAAAGATAGACCTGTGGAAATGTACCCGAGGGCCATATTTTTTAATTGTTCAGATATATGTGTAAATATTTTCTAGTACTAATATTACCTTCTACAATTGATTTTCGGCCATCCAAAGTAAGTTTTGTATTTTGTTCAAGCCACGAGTGTGTGATTTTCGCTCACACTCACCCTCAGCCACTGAGTTCAAACTCAGCCACCAGACTCAACACCTCCACCAACCGCTCAAGAAAGCAGTAACCGCGGGCAAACAAGGTAAGTACTTTTCAACCTATAACTTTATTGATATACTGTATATATATATAGGTGAATTTCGTGGTTAAACGCGAAACAATGCGTCTGACGCGGCACCCACTACCACCACCAACAACACTGTGCAAATGCACACACACAAACATCGGCACCGGCTGCCATACTTCAACACCATATACATCATAAAGATGAGATAAATGAAGATATCAAAATTTAGGTGTCACAGCAACATAAATTTTTGAAACTCAATGTGAGCAAAGCTAAGGTGTAAGAGCCTGACCGGCAACAAAAACATTGCTCGAATTTTCAAAGATCCCACACTTCGGCATGCCCCGTGTGACAGTCCAAACTCAGTCGCCTCATAGATAGTATAATAATCATGATAAGATCTTGTGCATGGACCACAATCACAAAATCATCCGTCATTGACACCAACTCTTTCACCAGATGGTTGTCATTATTGCAATGATACAAGTACTCATCACCTCTACATTATTATATGCCGGACTCCTCTACAATAAAACACCCTATCATACATCCACCTTTACTGGTGTTGCATGGGTGTGTGAATTGCTCGAGGGCCACCCGGAACACATTCAAAACGAACTCAGGGTGCACAAGCACGTCTTTCACCAGCTTGTTGAAGAACTACAGAAGGCTGGCTACACTTCGACAAGAAACATCACCCTCGATGAGCAACTGGCGATGTTCCTCTACATGTGTGTAGCTGGTCTTTCCATCCGGCATGTAGCTGAGTGCTTTCAGTGCACAACTGACACAGTATCATGGTATGTGCTATTTCTATTATTTATCCCATATTAACTCAAAATAGTTACTTCTTAAAGATGCTATTCTTTTTTTCCTCATCCCCATTCTACACCGACAATGTTCAGTTACCAACCAGCAATGACCATCTCCCCCCTCATATGGCTGAAAACCCCAAATACCTCCCCTTCTTCAGAAACTGTCTCGGTGTGATCAATGGAACACATTTTGCCTCCAACCCTTCAGCAGCCGAACACCAAGCACACCACGATCCAAAGGGGCAGTTACCCAGAACTGCCTTGCCATATGTAATTTTGATATGAGATTTGTGTATGTATTTCCGGGTTGGGATGGATCTACATCTGACTTGACTATGTTCCACAATGCCCGCATTACTGACCTTCCAGTCCTGTAAGGGAAATATTACCTGGCTGATGCTGGGTTTCTGACAAGCAGAAGCCTCCTTCTTCTGTTCTGAGGTGTGTGTTATCACCTGGCTGAATGGGAATGTGCCAAGCTCAGGTCCATGCCTGCATTATTTATTTCATAGCCTACTGATAACTTATAGACCTGTGAATACCGAAGAGCTCTTCAATTTGTGTCATGCATCTGCATGCAATGTAATTGAGCAGATATTCAGTGTTTCCAAGTGCTGTTTCTGTATTCTGGTGGTCCCACTGGAATATGACATGGCACCCAAGTGTGCCTTCCTGCTGCTTTTGCTGCACTCCATAACTTCTGAGTCATCTGTGACCACGACTCTTTGGAGATAGAGGATTTGGATGAAGCCGACGATCAGGGTAACGCACAAGGAGACACAGGGGACTTGGCTGATGGTATTCCACAGAGGGCTGAGAGGAGGGATGTCATGACGTGACTATTACCCCTATCTAGTTTCCTTTTTCGAACATTCTTTCATTCCATTTCGGA
>QLPF01001443.1:0-14295 GCA_003314045.1 Hygrophorus pudorinus
GAGTCAGAGGGGACGTGGCCCCACCCACCACCCCTGTGCTCTTGAAACAAGTGCAGGGTGTTCATTTGGATGACCCAGGCCCCATCCACCCCATCCACCATCCCTGTGCTCAACCCCAGACCACCTCACGAGCATGCACAGCACATCAATTGACGTGTGTGCTGCGTTCATGAGGTTGTAGGGATGTGCAGGGATATATAGTAGTAGTAAAAATAAAAATAAAATAATAAAATAATATCAAATTTCCTAATTAGGACTTAACGCGGTCTCAAATGGTTTCAAACCCAGTTTGAGCTGAAGCCGAAGAGCCAGAAGGGTTTCAATCAGTTTCGGTTCCGGTTTTAGAATTTCTGGAACCAAACTCTGAGTTCAGTTTCCAGTTTGGACAAAAAGGGCTCAAACCAGACCAAACTGAACTTTGGGAGCACTAGTAGTATTACCTGTGGTAATGATAGATCGGATCCGGGGCAACAAGTGGAGCTTCAGCTTCTGAATAAAACCCTGCAGCCAAAAGTGAGCATTACACTGCACTGTCATCTTGTTGAACTGAATACCTTGACTGTGGGATCACCCAAGTGTTTCTGAATGAACAAGCCTATATGTTCTGGTTCGTTTTGGGACCTGCCTATACAGTGATGCACATTGGGACTAGTGACTACAGCTGCTTTCTCAAGCTTCTTGCTTGCAAAGTTCTGGGCATGGATTCAACAGATACATGCTTGATAATGTTCTATTTGAGCCATTTGCTGCATGAACTGTTTACAGTCTGTTTGGGAATACCAGCCCTTCGGTGTTCGGTGTTCTAATTTGCCCTAATGTTTTGTAAGGCTTCAAATCTACGTTGATATAATGATCTCACTCACCACCTCTGTAGTATATGAGTCGCATGTGCCATACATTTCTATTGTGGCCACATAATCACCGAGAGAATGGTATTTATAGGTTTCTAAATTAAAAGTTTTCTGCCGTCGAGTCGTTGTTGTTATAGTATCATGATCAGCGCCTGATTTCTTGGCTTCTCTGTGTTTACGGGCATGGAATTGTTGTCCCATGGAATTGGTCGCTGCATTAAGGATTTTCAATGTGAGATCTGTGGGCATTCAAAGTTTGGCAAGGCCATGCCAATAAGAGCATATGAAAAGAAGTTGCAAAATGATGGTATTGTGCAGTTCTGGAAGAAGGCAATCAAATACAGGAATGGCACACTAATACCGATTGTCAGATATCAATCCCAATAGGCAAAATTGGGCATACCTGAAGTGAATCAGTGAAATCTCGCACTGCCATCTTTTTCATTTCAGGTGAATTTGTTGAAAACTTTCTAATAGTGTCATGACCGAATGTCAGAACCTGTCAATATCTTCATCATCTTGTCAGGCTCCGATTAAAGCAATACCGAACTTTGGGAGCACTAATTGGACTTACATCCTTTGCTCTTTTGCAGTTAGTCCACTGGTAGCTTGGAGGGGTGAGTTAACAGAGATAATTTTGGTTCTCAGACCATTGCGGGCTGTTGACACAGATGGCCGGGTCGGGTATTGACATGAAGGTTGGTGAGTTGTGCGTTTGGGGTGGCATGGACAGTGTTGTTGGAGGTGAGCACTGTGGTTTTGTGAGTCGCTCAAGGGAGTAGGATTGGGGGAGGCGTCTAATAGCATAAGGGGTGGTTTTCATGATTGGAGGAGATGGGCAGATATGAAGGCACGAGCTCGACCCGATTTATTTAGAACATGCTGTAGCATTACATTTAGGACACATTGAGGAGGTGACAGTTGTGCACGTACTTTACCAGGTGGCCATCAGAGCTTTCAGACTGGGAATACGAGGTCCCTTGTATGGTGGCTGTTTTTCAGGATTCTCTCAGCAATATGCTGAGGTTTCATTCTGGAGGTTGACTAAAGCTGAATGTCATCCTGTTCTGTGTCATATCAATGTCGGGTATCAAAGGAAAAACAACAATAATGAAGACAAACAACTCACATCCAGGCTGAACATCATCCTGTTGTGAAGACATATAAAGGGCTAGACGGGCTTGGGGGGGGGGAATACTTGTTGTGAAATTTTTAGACAGTGTTTGACGAGGGGGCACATGTGCTGCAATAGTTGGTACAGCTGTTTGGGAGTTCAGTTCCCAGGAGCACCACGGCGAAGAAATACTGGAATGCCATGTCGGTCTCTTCGCAGTGGATGACGATGTCCCCATCCAATAGGATGCATGGCCAATTGAACAATAAGCGCTGCAATGTAGCAATTAGCAAGGGAGACAAATTGGGATGACAGCAAAAGCTCACAGCTGATGTTTGTAATGATAAACACATATTCTGGTTTATCGCAGTCCAAGAGGGTGTATAGACCACTTGTGTTTGAGCTACCTACCCATATGAAGGTTGAAAGGAGCCTTCATGGGGTATTGAGGAGGAAGGTGTTCATCACCACCCTAGTGGCTTTGAACTCGGTGACATGCAGAAAAATGGAAATTGGGGGTAGGTGTTGTTGTTGTGGCTGAAGGCAGTCTTTTGTCGCCCTTCAGGAAAATGGAGTTGCATAAGAATGAAATGTAGGGTAAGGTGTGCAGTGACATTAGTCGCTTCTTCTCCTGCTGTTTTTAGTTGTTTGTTCACCATCGTCTTCTCTTTGTTTTCGCTTTTGCAAATTGCAATGGGTTTGGTGGAGGCAGTTGTCGATCTCCATACGATCTGTGAGCAACTGGGAAGTATGTTTGGAAACACTTACTGCAATTTGATTTTGTAATTGTTGGAGACGATTGAGAGGATTACCAGAGTTGTCACATTGTTTGGCTTTGATGTGGTCAAGATTGGTGACACAGGCCACAGATTCCTGGGCTTTCTTTTTCTGTTCTGGGGTGCCGTTATGTACAACCATTTTTATATTTGAGATTTCCAGGCATTTGTTTTCTCATCTCATATCCTCTGATTGTCGACATTGGATTTTTTTGATATGAAATGGGCGAAGTATTAGCAGACCTGTCAGGGACTTGACTCTGGAAATCATAATGTAGGGTGACTCTGTTCCATGACAACTTTGGAGGTCAACAATGACGTTTGTGAGGGTTTGACGCTGTGATTTGTGGGCGGTCATAGCAAAAGCAGGGACGATGGGGATCTGGGTATGTCTGATATGGCATTTTTTCTCCAAGTATGGATGAACAAATTGCATATCCACAGTGTCTTGTAGAGCGATGACATGTTCGTCTGACAAATGGGGTAGACGGATTGATGATGTGTCACTAGCTCAAACAACACAAGATGTTGCATGTCGATTTCCTTTGCTGTCAGAGTAATACCAGACATGTCAGGGTGACACCAAATACAATAAAGTACTGGTTATCCTGTAAAGATACAACACCAGAAGATGAAGCGAAAGGTTAGAGGAGAAGGATAAGAGGGAGGAGGGAGGAGAGAGGTTGCCAGAAAGCCATCTTAGAAGGAAGCCCCATAGACATGGTGGTAATCCTGAGATAACAGACTGGAAAGTCTGTTACTCATTTATTTCAATATATATACTAAATGGTACAGGTGGCTGTGTATTACTACATTGGGATGTAAATTGGACGCGCTAGGCTTGCAGGCAATTGTCAGGTGATAATGTGCATAGCACAAGAGAGAAAGGAAATATGAAGAAAGGCATATACTAAATAAAGGTGATCATCGGGCATGAGGTTGGTGCATGTTTGTGGACCGGGATAGCGGGATAGCCTTGCGATCGAAAGGCTATGGGCAAGGCTATGGGCAAGGCTATGGACCGAAATAATGATTGGCAGCTGTCAGGTTTATCTGGTGATTGATCGATAGAAGTGTGATCAATCGTTTGTGGGTCCAGAATCCAGAAGCGAGTTGGGAATGGTGTGCCTTGTCATCATTAGTCCAAATGGGGATTAGAACAAAACCCGATCGGTTGCGGATGGAAATAGATTGGTGGAGTTCCCATGTGGCAGGCCGAGTCCGGAGCGGAATGCAGTTGTTGTGCCTTGTGATCAAAAAAGATATAATAAAAGAATTGGTGGGAATGTCCATGTGGCAATTGTTTAAAGGTTGTATAAATGTCCGAAATAGGATGAAAGAATGTTCGAAAAAGGAAACTAGATAGGGGTAAAAGTCACGTCATGACAAGACACTTTCGAGTGTGCCTGTGCAACCATTGACAATGCCCCCTTCTACATCATAATTTTGAGAAAAAAGGACAGGCATACCGATGACAAGGGGGATCTTGCCTAGCCTCTGGTTCGTCTGACCAGAATGAAGTGACATGAGCTGATTTTTTAGTTCAAGATTGCTGATGTTTCGATTTTTGCTGCTGTCACTCATGTAGTACCAGTGCAGGGGTCTACCTGTTTTGAGGGCGAATGTTTCAGTTGCTTTTGTGTTTAGGGTGTCCTTGGTGGCATTGTCGGAAATGATAATAGGTGAGGTTTTCCAGTTGTCATCTACTGTAGTCATGTGGGCATTACTGAGGAAACGTGTATTTAGGACTTCAAAATCAGCCTGGGAACATTGGCCACATTGTAGTCTGTTCAATGAAATTGGTGTTTTCTTGTCCTGATTGTCTCTCTATTTGAGTCAAAATAATAACTGTATCAACAGATAACCACAAAAGTTTGCCGAGTGCGTTATCTTGGCCTATGAGGGAGCTTGCTCTTGATGTGTTTATGTGTGAAAATAGGCGTGTTTCACTGACAGGAGGTAATTGTGCAAAGTCTCCTGTGAAAATTATGTTTATTCCACCAAAAATGGAGACATTTTCCTTGGCTTCAGTGAGGGCTTCACTTATTTTAAGAAAATTACAACCAGTCATAGACACCTTATCAATGAATAAATAATCTACACCCTCCCACATGGTTATCAGGTCATGTCTACTTTTGCCTTTGTACATTTTTTTTGGCATTGGTTGAGGCTCAGTGCAGCATGCAAAGTCATGCCCGAAATGGTTTTGGCAGCGATACATGCGAGTCTAAATCGTCTTTGCTGATTTCATTGGTTGAAAAAGTTTTTCAATGCATTGATTACTCTTGATTTTCCAGTTCCGCCTGTGCCTGTTAAGAACATCCGAAGCACATCTGGTTTGGTTTTTAAACTATGTTCTGCCACGATCTTGAAGGCCCTGGCTTGATCGGTATTCAAGGTGAATTTTGTTATAATGGATTCAATGTTGACTTTATCATTTGTTTCTGCAGGCAGGATGCCTCACCTCACATGCATGACATCTTTTTGGGTGCACTAACATGTGCAGCGTGGGGTCCACCTCCATTGGAGGCAAGACACAAGCTGTTAGGCTTGCGATAGTAGGGGTTTCTTTATGTCTATGATGTGAAGAGCGGGAATGATGTCCCGAAAGACTAGAGGCTTTGGGTGTGAGGCCTTTCTCCTTGCGGGATCAGGACTGTGAGCTGGACCCACAACTGGGCGATCGGCAAGGACTTTGGTAAGACATGGGGATGGTAAGTTAAGAGGATTACAGTGGAGCTGTAATCAACTTTTTATATCCATGGGCATTGGAGTCTGAATGCCACATTACTGTGTTTGGTGGCTATTTGCCACATTACCATATTTGGTGGGCATTTGCCACAATGCTGTATTTGGTATTCGCTCAGTTGCAATTTGTCACACTCTCAATATGCTTGTTCCGGGATAACTCCCGTGGTGTAGATACTCCGTGGAGTTTGAGATAGCGGTCAAGAGCCGATAGCTCAGCCACTGCAGCTAAGGGCTCCCAGGTGTAATCACCGTAGGCCCACTTAATCTTAAAAGATAATTTGGGGGACCATTTATGGTCAACTATTTCGTCTACAACCCATTTGTGTTCCAGGTCCACTCCAAAGTCGTAAAACACATTGGCTTCCCTCTTAGGGAATAAATCATCATGATCAGGTTGATGGGGCCTTGACAGGCTTACATGGAACATTGGGTGGATATGTCATATATGGAGTTCATCTGGCAGCTCTATTGTATAGGTAGATTTTGTAGAGTTGCTGTCAAGCACCGTATATGGCCCGATAAACTTGGGCAATAACTTTTGGACTCTGCCTTTCAGCAAGTTTAAGTTCTTAGTAGAAAGGTAGGCTTTACAGCCTATAGGGATGATAGGGTTGTCCCTTCTATGTGCACTAGCATGATAGGTTTAACGCCTTTGTAGGGTGTATCCAATATAGGATTATTAATCATAGTCAGCATCCAGCTGCCATTCAACTCGAAAGGTGCAAAGCTCAATGAGCTATTCACCGTAGAGTTGAATGCAAACTCTATGGATGACAATTTGTCATTCCAATCAGTTTGGTTATCATTTACGAAGTCACAGAGTGCCTGATTAATCGAATGTATTGAACATTTTGTAGCACCATCCATTTGAGGATGAAATGCTGTAGACATTAACAGTTTTCCACTGGTAATGCAGTGTAATTCCTTCCAAAACTTGGAAGTAAACTTAGGATCTCGGTCAGAGACTATTGATTCTGGTAATCCATGTAAACAGACTATTTCTCTATAGTAGAGCTTAGCTACCTCCATAGCTTTCACCGTGATAACAGATCTATCAAATGTAGCATGGAGGTCAATCAGCATATGACTACTATTATGTAGTCATATCTGTTGCTTTCAGGGAGCAGTCCCATAAAATCAATGCCTACTGAGGCCCATGGCCAATTAGGTATCGGCAGACTATGAAACAGTCCCACTGGGCGCTGATTACTTGTCTTTATCATTTGGCATTTGCTGCATGATTCACAAAATGTGATCATATTGCATATAATTTTGGGCCACCAGAACCAATTTCTAAGGTATCTTAGTGTTTTATCATGGCCTATATGGCCTAATACGCTGTGAGCATCATCAATTATTATTTTGGGGATCCTCCTCCCCTTCCATAATGTGTCTGGAACGCACAATACTTTTTTGTTTTCACAACTGGTTGTATATAATTTTTGGCCGTCAAGCCAATAGCTTGTGTATTGGGTGGGAGCTGTGATTATTTTATTGAGGATACTATCCTCTTTATAATATTGGCCTAATTGAGCCATTAAATCGCTTGATTCCTCTAAGTCAATTGGTACCGTTTTAACAGGTTGAATAGCAGGTCTTTCCTTGTGCTGCTACAAGGATAGGTTTGGGGAAACCTGACTTTAATTCATTCTTACAGTTTTCCATTGTGAATTCCCCGCTAGGGTCTATCCGTGCATCTATATTGATGTATTCACTTGGTAAGTGTAATTCTGACAATTGGTCAGTGATATAATACCAGGACAATGAGTCCACTACCTTATTCAAGGTTCCCTTAGTGTAAACCAAGTCATATTCGAACCGGGATAGGAATTCCCACCACTGTGTCTGTCTATCAGACATGTGTATCTTTGACTTGAAGAAGGTTAATGCCTTATGGTTGGTCACCATGATAAATCGTCGTCCAATGAGTTTGTCTTCCCACTTGACTAAAGCCTCTAATATGGCTATTAATTCGTGTTCCCATGTATGATAATCACACTGAGCTGGTGTACATTTCTTGGATAAGAATCCAGCTGGGTGCGCCTTGTGCCATTCCAGTCCTTGTACGTAGAATGCTCCAATACCCCTTGCAGAGGCATTGCATACGACCTACATAGGGTCAGGCTTTTGCATATCCACCGGTTTTAATATTGGTGTATTACAAGCAATGATTTTAATCATTTCGAAACACTTTTCATGTAATGGAGCCCATATGAAGGGCCGATGATTATAGGTCATGCCCGATAGCAGGCTTGTATGTGCAGATATATCTGGCATAAATTGGGCTAGGTATTGCACCAGTCCCAAGAAACACTGTACATTGTTATAGTCTCTTGGCCTTTGCCATTCGCGAATGTGTTTGAGCTTGTCCTCATCGGGCAATATGTCATGACATGACTTTTACCCCTATCTAGTTTCCTTTTTCGAACATTCTTTCGTCCTATTTCGGACATTCACACGGCCTATAAACAATTGCCGCATGGACATTCTTTAATTATATCTTCTTTGATCACAAGGCACAACAACAGTGTTCCGCTCCGGACTTGGCCTGCCACATGGTTGCTCCACCGATCTATTTCCATCCACCACCGATCAAATTTCGTCCTAATCTCCATTTGGATTAATGAGCACAAGGCACACCATTTCTAAACATGCTTCCGGATTCTGGACCCACAAACGATTGATCAGACTTCTAGCGATCAATTACCAGATAAACTCAACAGCCGCCAATCATTGTTTTGGTCCATAGCCTTGACCATAGCCTTGCCCATAGCCTTTCGATCGTAAGGCTATCCTGCTATCTTGGTTCACAAACATGCACCAACCTCATGCCCAATGATCACCTTTATATAGTATATATCTTTCTTCATATATCCTTTCTTTCTCGTGCTGCGCACATTATCACCTGACCATTGCCTGCAAGCACAGCACATCTGATTCACGTCCAAATGTAGTAGTACACAGCCACTGTACCATTAGTGTATATATTGCAATAAACAAGTAACAGACTCTCTAGTCTGTTATCTCAGAATAATCTTTGTGGCATCTAAGTCATAGCATTCTGGTGACCTCCTCTCTCTCCCTCTTCACCTCTAACCATTTTGCATCACTCTCTAGTCTTGTATCTTCATAGGAAGGCCAGTACTTGATTGTATTTGGTGTCGCCCTGACACAATATGCCATTATATGGCCTAAACAGTCCATTCTTGTGGAGTATAAGTCCACTTTTTTAGCACTTAGAAATAAGTGACTTTCATGCAGCTTGTCAAAGATGAGCTGTAATTGTTTTTCATGATCTTCTAGGTTATTAGAGAATATGAATATATCATCAAGATATACGTGGACAAATCATCCTATATATTCACGGAATATAAATGACATTAAATGTTGAAATGTAGAGGGTGTGTTGCAATCACCCTTTTGAACCACATAGCTCACGAAGGTACCAAATATGGTAGAGAATGCTGTTTTGGGCACATCTGATTCTCTGATGTGTACTTGCTCGTACACATCGGACATATCCAGTTTAGTATGGTACATACCGTGAGCCACATCATGATGGATACTGTCTTGATCTGGGAAAGGAGTAATGTCTTTTATTGTGTTCTCATTGCACTTGCATGCATCTACTACAGTTCTTAACTGTTGGTCTTTCTTATAGATGCATAATAGTGGTGCTGCACTATCTGTAGTGGTTCACTTCCACCATCCAGCCTTTTTGTACCGAGCTACTTTCTCAACTAGCTTGGGGCAGAGCACATCTGGGCATCTTGGCATGTGGTAGGAAGGCTTATAGCTTTCATCGATGAAGTTGATTTCATGCGAAATTTCCCGTATGGGAGGCATTTCAAGAGACACTGGGACTGTTAGGTCTTTTATGCTCTCTTTCCATTCTTGGATCAGCTTTGCACGAGTTTTTGTGGCTATTAACAGCTGTCTGCCGGTAGGTTTATTGTGATCTTCAAGTCGCTTCAGCTTCGGATCCTTGCTGGATCCTGCTACCACATTGTGGTGAAGTTTTGCCAGTGTAGCTGTAGGTGGTTTAGCCTTTTTTATTGGCATTGCCAAGTCAGCCTGCGGTTTGTTTACAACCATTTCTTTCTCTTTGCCTTTGCTGGCAATATTATTTTTTATAACCTTTTGGGTTATGACCATGTTGACAGTTCTTTTTATCATAGAAGCCATATTAGCTTCGACTTTCATGTCTACCATTGGTGGTTTATATAGCTGTATGAGCTTCTTCCCCCCTTTTGGGAAACCAAAGTCGCCTGTATGCTTGACATGGCGTTTGCCATTTATTATAAATACTGTGTGTTTTTCTTCTCTGAAGTCAAGTATGACCTTATGCTTGCACATAAATCCTAATCCCAGTATGATGTCATACTGGTCTAGGTTCGCTACGTCTACATAGTGTTTGGCATTGAAGTTGCCTATTTCTAGCTTGGCTTTATAGCCGTAGTTAATTCAAGAGTGATTGCCTCAGGTCGCCATTTGCAGCCCTACTGGGTTTTCCAGTTTGAAGGGTATTTCACCCATAGCGGCTAGATAGTCCGGGGATACCATGTCAGTGGTACAGCCGGTGTCTATCAGGACATGTGCTTTATATTCGTTGATATATATATATCCACTGAGTGAGAGCAGCTTCTCAAAGTTTCTTTCTGGCTGTTCACCAGGGAACGATTTGCATGATGTTCACATCCTATACACTGTAAGAGGTGCATCAGACAGTGTAGTTGCTGTGCATGCATGTGCCTCATATTGAGGTTCAAGTGGTATTACAACTGATGCATATGAGGACATGTGTTGTTCCTCTTTGTTGGGTTGATAGCCCATATTATCTGGACTATATCCATCAGAGCTATTGCCCGCATAGTTGTTCATGTTCTTGACCATCTAACTGGTTAGGATCGATCTCGTGGACTTCCATGTCCTCTTCCGAGTACAATTCAGGATCGTACTGTTCATCTTCAAGCAAATTACCCAGTGTCGGGTCTTCATCATCATTGTTTTCAATGATTTGAGCTACTGCTGCTCTAGGTTGTGCCAGGTGAGGGCAGTTGGGGACTATGTGTCCAAGACCGTTACAACAGTAACACCTCAAATTTGACTTGTTGGTCAATTTAGGCTTTGCAGGTGTTCCCAGATGCAGCAGTATACTGTTGATTAGACTGATTAGGCCCTTTGCTAAATGGTGCTGAACCATTAGTGATTTTGTTGACGAAGGGCTGACTATTCAGCTTCTTCATAAATCCATTGGATTTATATGACAGCTTCTGATACTGATATTTAGCTATGTAAGGTTACTGCTATTTGTTGAGGGCTTAGTTGTATTAGTTGAGCTTGTGCTTGATTTTCCTCAGCTTGCATAAGATCGAGCTAGGCAATAGCACAGGTATCGTGACCCATACAAGTATTGGTCACAGGTATTGACAGGTACAGGTACGGGTATCAAAATCCTGACCTGTCAAATACCCATACCCTTGGCCGGACCCAGTGGGTATTTATGGGTATTGCCAGGCACAATCAACCCTTATTTTTTTAAAAAGATTTACCCATCCTCTAAGCAGCTCAAAAAATATATTTTCGGTCTTTGTGAGTTTGCCACCCACTGTGACAAAAAGTCACACTGCCAGCACATCAACCACCAACAATGCCCAGAGACACAAGCACCAAGTAAGTACATTACCTCCTTCAAATACTAACTGTTATACATTTACAGTTAAATATAACTACTCTCCCACTCTCCAATCGAGTGCGGAGTGTTCATTTGGGCCCACCCCCACCCCTTCCACTTCCACCACCACAAACACCTCTCCTGCTCTCCAAACAAGTGCGGAGCATCCGTTCGGACCCTCCCCCACCCCTTCCACTTCCACCACCACCACCACATCACCCTCCCACTCTCCAAACGAGTGTGTCACCAGCCCACACCCACCACCATCTCCACCCTCTTGCATGCAAATGCAAGAGGGCCGCATCACCCACTACCTGCCGTTTACCGCCGGCCTACACCCACCACCCCTCCTGCTCTCCAAACGAGCGCATCACCGGCCCACACCCACCACCATCTTCACCCTCTCACATGCAAACATGAGAGGGCCGTATCACCCACCACCTCTGCCCTCTTCCATGCAAACACAAGAGGGCAACGTCACCCCCACCTGCCATTCACCACCGGCCTACACCCACCCCCTCTCACGTGCAAAACGAGAGGGCTGCATCACCCCAGCTATAGCCCTCTCGCATTCAAACATGAGAGGGCTATAGTAAGTAATTCAAATTCTTTCAACCTATAACATGTAGGTAGAATTTTAAGACAAAAAAAATGAGTATATTGCGTGTATGCCCACCAGACCCGCTGTGAGACCCGTACCCATGCTTGCAGGTATGGGTTTTGACAGGTACGGGTAACACGGCAGAGACTTGCCACCATACCCGTACCTGTGCTTGTGGGTACAGGTTTGACAGGTACGGGTACAGGTAGCCCCCCAAAACCCAGGGGTTACCTGTGCTATTGCCTAGACCGAGCTTCCTCTATCTGCTGTGCGACTCTTAGCAGGTCATCTAGTAGATTGTTTGGCTGTATAGCCGTTTCTAATATCCTGTTGGATATATGGTCATTTAGACCAACTAGGAATCACCTTCTAATGTGATATTTTTCTGGTAATTCTACCATGCGTTGGGCAAACACTCATAAAGAATTGTAGAATTCTATTACTATAGACTTGTTCTGCATTAATGCATCAAACTTGTCTGCTGTGTCCTAGCTAGAGGATTGATGAACAAAGTGTTCCTTTAATGCTCGTACTATGTTGTCAAATGTCCATATGTCAGCATTGACATCATTGGTATCAATGGTTTGTTCAAACCATTCTATTGCCACACCCATAAGGGTAGTACCAAGTAGGTTTACCCTTAATTGGTCAGTATCTGCAGTTAGTAGTTGGTATATTTTGAAGTGCCTTAGTAGGGCCACAAGATATTTTTCAAACTCAGCTTGAGTTGTCTCGCCCTTATAAGAAGGCAATGAAAGCTTTGCGCCTATCTTGCTTACTTGTACCAAGCAAGAAGGTTCATTGTATGCAGCATCATACACTGCATGTATCATTGCGATTACTCACTCTGATGTCACGTTAATGACAGATGTGCTTGACTTAGCATTACGGTTAATACTGTGTGTACTTATACTGGCTGTGGTATCTACCAAATTGGTAGCAAATGTTACCAACGACTTACAAGGTCCCTAACTTTGCAGAAATCCTCAGCTGGGACTATTCTGATACCCTATTATGGGGAATATTAGTGTGGCTTGTGCTCATGGACGCAGGCACATTGTGTCCAGTTATTAATGTAGACACATTAAGTAGTAATGGCTTCTGCTGTGAAGCTTGCCATTTATGTTTAGTAGTTTCAGCCGTAGGCTGTTTATTGGCCATAGCCATTCCATCATAGATAGATTGTCGAGCGATTTCGCTTATCCATCTATGGTAATCTTCTACCGATTCTTCCCACTGTTGATGGGTTTCCTGGTCTAATCAACCAGTCATTATCGATTTGCTCTTTGCAAATATTTTATGTTCTATGTTTAAAGCTGAAATAGCTTCTTGTTGTAATTCATTCATGTTGGCTACTGGCCTATACAATATTCCATTGCTGGAATTAACTTTGGACTGCTTAGCAGCCTCAGTGGTTATTTCCTGCAGACTAGCAGGTTGAGACACATCGGAGGCATGCATGTATTCCCCTGTAGTCAGAGGGCTTATGTTGGTGATGCCAAAGTTCGGTTCAGGTCCGGTTCGGGCCCTTTTGGCCGAACCTTGAACTGGACCGTCGGTTTGGTTCGATCTAGAGGCCGAACACGGACTGAACTGCTTCCAAAACGTTTGGAATGGTCCGGTTTGGGGTTTGAACTGGGTTCAGGTCTGAACCTGCACTATTTTGTCAGTTTGTTGTCACAACAAGTTCTAACCACCACCAGCTAGTATTAAAATATACTAAGAAGAGTGAGACACACTATCAAATAGCCTAGTGCAATTTCTATAGCTGTTTGACCCAATAAATGCACAAGTACCCCCCAAAAGTGTCAATTTTGAGATCATGAAATTAGGCTAAGTTGATGTATCAAAATTCTAGCTAATATACATAGTATCAGACATCCACAAGGCTAAGTCCAATATACATGTAATTGACCAAGTTATAGCAACTTTAGTACTAGACTCAAAATTCAGACATATTAAATATCACTCACTAGTGGTGACACTCATAGTGGCAAAAGTATATCAATATATAGTCCTTATTGACCCCAAATATCACAATCTTTGGGGTCAAGAATCATTTTTAGGTCCAAAAAAGTCACCCAAAATTGGCTTTAGGTTCAGGTTCGAACCGGGTTCGGGTAACCTGGGATTGCTGGAACCCTGAACTGAACTTCCGGTCCAGTTCAGGCTTTACCCCGAACCTGCAGCCCTTCCAGTGACTTAGTCCATCTAAGATGGGGGAGCGGACAGTGACAAAATCACATTAGAGATAGGCCAGCAGACGTCGGCCGATATTAGAATTGTAGTTGTAAATGATGGGTCAGTCGATATAATTATTGTAGTCATAAATGATGGGTTGGCCAACAATAGTATTGTAGTCATAAGCAATGGATCAGCCGAGATTAGTATTCTAGTTGTACAAGACAGGTCTGCCGATGATTGAATTTCCCATTGAAGATGGGTGGGCCCATATTGGAGTTTCTCATTGAAGATGGGTCGGCCGATATTTGAGGTGCCCATATAAGAGGGATTGGCTGACAAGGCAT
>QLPF01001445.1:0-17258 GCA_003314045.1 Hygrophorus pudorinus
TATCCAAACCATCTCTCTTCCTTGGACTTCCGGCTCATAGGAGGCTCAGTATCCCAGGGTGTTTCCCAGGTAAGGCACTTTTTTGTATAATAAGTGTCAGTATTAATGCGTGTAACGTCCTTGGCTAGGTGATATTATGCACTTAGTCGCACTCAACTTGCTGGATCTCCTCCTTGCTCTGTGGTGTGGTACACTCGACTGTGACAAATCCGATAGTCGACTGACTTGGGACTGGGCTGTGTTTCAGGGTGATGTCTGGAAAACGCACGGCAAATCGGTTGCAGACATGACACCTTATTTACCTGGATCCTTCGACCACTGCATAACCCTGCTGAAAAGATATCTAGTGGGTACAAGGCCTGGGAATTCCTGATGTATATTTTTGGATTGGGACCAGGTTTATTCTACAGTGTCCTCCCTGAGAAGTATTGGACCTACTTTTGCAAACTCATCTTTTGGCATCTGTATCATCCATCAGCACAAAATCAACCGGAACGATCTGATCCAGGCTCACAATGCACTTGTACAGTTCTCTCAAGAGTTCGAGGAATTGTACTACCAGCGACGCACTGATCGTCTCCATTTTGTGCGACAAAGCATCCATGCTCCCCTCCACTCCGCCCATGAGGTTCTTTGAGTAGGTCCTCCTGTGTGCTCGTCGCAGTGGACGATGGAACGAACAATAGGGAACTTGACAGAAGAAATTCGGCAGCCTTCTAACCCTTATTCAAACCTTTCACAACGTGGACTCTGTCGTTCTCAAATCAACGCATTGAAGGCCATTATCCCAGATCTTGTCCCTCCAGTCAACCCTCTCCTGAGAGGTTCAAAGGATGTTGGTAACGGATATGTTCTACTCAGAGCTATGGAAAAGAATCCACGACCCCTGCAGGAGAACGAGGCCATCGCGCTGCAGGCATACATTCAGGAGGCTGATGGCCAAACCTTACCCTATGATTGGCATCCATCAGTTTCCAGGTGGGCATGCCTTCAACTGCCCAATGGACAAATCGCTAGGTCTCTTTGGAAGGAAAGCCAGAAACCCCTGGAAAGGTTACAAATGGCAAGGAATGTCAAGGTAAGTTGTTGATTATATGTCCCGTCAAATGGTAGATCTTATTGCTGCGCTACAACAGTTGAGGTCAGTTGACAAGCTATGTTTTGCTGAAGTCCGATTTTATATATGCCTAAACATCAATGGCAACGATAAGGCTGTTGCACTTGTATCTCTATATTCACCTCCTCATGCAGACCTTCTCAAACTTCCTACAATACGCTCTGGTCATCTACATTCCGAGGTGACTCTGGTATTGCTGTCATTGATGTCGAGGACATCTCTGCAGTCATTGCAATGGTTCCCCACAAGCCCTTCAGTGATTTAATCGATAGGTTTTTCGTAGTTGAAAAACCAGGTCTCGATGTCGCACATATGGGGGGAAAGGACGAGTCAATCGACAATATGTGTGATGATTAGTATACTTGTTACATGTATATACAATGATCTTTCAATGCACCGAGTCACGTGGTCTACTCTAACATGTCGCCGCCAACAAAGGCGCCAACAAAGATACCATCTCAGCACAACTCTACTCCCATGGCGATGAGAGTCGCCTCTGTGCGTCTCTCAGGTAGCAACTCACCGCTCAATGTATCAACCTTGGATGAAATGTTGGACAAAGAGCTCAAGGATGCTATCATTCTTCCAAGTCAAGCACACATCGATGTGCTCATGCATTATCTTCCATTCCCTGTTCACGCTTTCAATAACTTACCACAGATGTTGACTACAGTTTACACTAATAACGCATGGCTATTGCATCCGAGTTCTTTAACTGAAGCAGGATATGCAACTTGGATGAACAACATAGGGCAAGCTCTGGCAACTCGACTGGAGTGTAAACTCATCCGAAAATGGGATAGTAACTACTGCAATTCCCCTCTTCGAGGATCTTCCATTGCCCGTAAACCCAACATTGTCCTTCTCAATGTAGCTGATCCCGGTGGCGATTTGCCAGCTCCACAACCAACATGGAAGAATGTC
The DNA here is from genome assembly GCA_003314045.1 of Hygrophorus pudorinus. Classification (NCBI taxonomy): domain Eukaryota; kingdom Fungi; phylum Basidiomycota; class Agaricomycetes; order Agaricales; family Hygrophoraceae; genus Hygrophorus; species Hygrophorus pudorinus. The sequence goes on from QLPF01001445.1 coordinate 2,042, forward strand.
CATGCCTTATCTGAGGTTACGGCCCAGGACACCTTTCATTCAACAATTTGTAACACAATCTACTCTAAATCATTCATCCTTTTCACTGTCCAACCTGACCGGCAATATGTTCCCTCTGTGTCCTTCACCGGTGGGGGATTCCTGTTTTCGGTCTGTGATCGTGCCGGGGTCATTCACTCATCCATGTACGACTATGACAAAGACACAGTGCTCTTTTTGCACCTACTAGCCATTCTCATGCTTGCAGATGAAGAAGGCATTGGTTATGATAAGACAATGCAATGAGGAGATGATGACACTATTGAAGCGATTCTGGTAGATGGTGTCAAATATACCGTCATTGAAAAGGTGCACTCAGCAGAGCGTCTTAGAGGGCATGCAACCCAATGCTGGCGCGTTCAGAAGGATGGCAAAATGTTTATTCTCAAGGACAGCTGGATTCATACCAGGCGGTCATCCAATGAAATCGAGATCCTCCAACATATCATGGGCATTGAGAATGTGCCAACTCTTTGCATCGGAGAGGATGTGAAGCTACAGAGGGGCATAAAAGATTCAACAGTGTTACTGCGTGCTGGACATGACTACAACGAGAAGAGGGCCCATAGGCACTTGGTGATGACACCGGTAGCGGACAGTATACTTACTTTTAGGACAAGGAAAGAACTGATTGGAGCGTTCATAGACATCATCCACAGTATGTTTACCTTTTTAAGCAGAGAAATATACCTGGTTAACAATTCTACAGCGCATAAATCTCTGTGCGAGCACAAGCAAATCTTGCACCAAGATATCAGCCTTAATAACATAATGTTACACAAGAACCCTACTTCCGCAAGGGGGCACTGCCGTGGCCTACTGATTGATTTCGACTATGTGTCGCCATTGGAAGCGAATTGTGACTTTTCATTGGGTCATCGGACGGTATGCTTATGTTTTTAAGTCTTTCAACTTATTAACATACCTGCAGGGTACTGGGCCATTCATGTCCATTGAAGTTCTGCAATCGGCAGACCAGGCCCAGATCAAGCAGAAGGCCGGGCACAATCTCAAATCAATATTTTACGTCTTGCTCTATATCTGTATGAAGTTCAAGGGTCCCAACAACCAGCAGAGAATGAAAGATGACCTGGAGGGTATTTCTATGCCCATCGATGAGTGGTTTAAATTGTATCCATGTTTCCATGCATTATTGGAGAAGAAATGCACACAATTCGAGGATATCGAAGCACGATTTGTCGAGAAATTCTCACCTTACTTCACCCCGCTCAAGGATTGCATTTTGGGCATATTCGATGCCTTGTTCCCTGAAATCACAGGAGTACGTGGAACGGGGGAGGTACACGGATCGGCCAAGTGGAACTGTGCTGCAAAACATGAAGATATGTTACAGGTTCTTCACTGCACGTACAACAGCCTCGAGGATGTGGAGGTACCAAGTGCAGACAGCTTGACAGACACTGCAGTCAATACTGGGCCAAAGGCGACTCGCTCAAAGTTGAGGAAGCGTGACATAAATGACACATTCCTGCAACTTTCCAACTCTGGCTTCCATTCTTTGGATAGATCACAGCCAAGGTTGACAATCAAACGTCGTGCCAAGGAAGCTGATATTCTACCAACCTTTGGACAATCTTCAACTTCACACTCTAACATTCGCGCTGTTCGAAGTATGGGAACTTTGAGGCAGACCAGGAAAAGTCAGCATACACGCATAGTTCGGAGTGGAGAGAAATGACTAGTGCTAGCCATCACAAAGTCTATGCAATTCTATGATAACAGGTAGATATGGGTTTATATATGTTTATACGCAAATATGTTTTTTTTTTCGGATTTCCTATATTGTATTATTGATGCGACCAATGTTGCGCAATTTTACCCACCTCTCTATACCATTCAATAGCAAGGATGTTCCGTTCCCAGACTTCTCCAACAGAGGTCGTTCTCCTGCTTTGTCAATGTCGGATTCCCCTGCCAGCTTCAATAGTGTGTCAGAAGATAGTGATTTCAACCTGCAGTTTGAAGGACTTTCTTCAGGGTGTCGTGTGCAGTGTCATTTTTTCATATGTTTGACTTGATATTTAGTTCATTTCCTTCAACAGAGTGTTTTGATGTTGTCATTTGACTCCCAGCTTGGTGCTAACATCAGCTTTCCTCAAGCGCGTAACCCGGCATATAAGCAACTGTATTTTCAAGTGAATCAACTTCAGCAGGAAGTCTTAGACTTGCAGAGGAAGAATCTCATGCTAGAAACCCAAAATATGACTCTCAAGTACGTTCCCACTGCATCCAATATTCATTCCATTCAATAATATTGACAGCCGCGCATATGACACCCTTGCACAAAATATACCTCACGCATTTTCTAACTCTCGCACCGTCGCCGACACAAACCCTCTTGACTCCCTCGATATTTCCACTCCGGCTTTGGTACCATCTTTAGAGTCTGCTGCAGTTCAGTCTAAATGCCCACAAGTTAGGTTTTGGCATAAGCAGGACTGGATATCGTTCAGCAGGGACAACAAAGGTGTTTCTGCAACCAATGGCAAGTCAGAGCGCAGCAGGGTCCGAGCATCACAAGGTGAGAACGTCAAGATGTTGTTTGTGGAAGATGAAACCAGTAATCCCGTAGACGGTCACAGGGCGACTGAGATGCGCCGGGTTGCTTGGTCTATTTGGGCTCATCTCGCTGTCATAGGGAAAGCACCAAAATCATGGATGAAAGCTGACCTCATTACAGCAGGTCAGTTTCCAGAGCTTTGTCTCTGTTCACTAGACTGGAAAGCAGATCAAATTGCAATCGAGAACTATCCGTCTTGGCATACTAATCATGTCAAGAGCGCAGCAGTGAAGCAAGAAGACTTGTCGGTAACAAATTCTCTGGCGACAAACAAAAGGCCTCTTCTTTCAGTACCCCTCACAGCTCAGAGCGCCAAGAGGAAGAAAATGGAAACTGGGGAGGATGGTGACTTGACAGGAGGTGATAGCATTGGCAATGCCGAACCACCAATGGTATTGAAAGTATGTCCCATCACGGTCCAAATTATGTGCACATAACAATTCTATATGAAGTGCCAGATAAAAAATCCACTGTACGAGGATACGTATTCTGCTTCAATAATATCTGACAACTGATGATATGCCTTTTAGCCATCTATCCACCATCTCGACCACTCCAGCTCAAGTGCAAGTCTCTGTTCACAACCGGTGTGTGTATGCTTGTCAGACCACAGGATAAATAATTGATAATCCTTCTGACAGGTCTCTGAGAACAGATGTTGATGAATCATCATTCTCCAGCTCGAGTGATGCGGCCAATGCAGGCATGGGGCAGTTGGTGATAACAACTGCACAATCTTCACTGTTCCCAAGCCAAAAATCACTTGAATCATCCGTCCAACCTGTTTCAAACCTTGAGTCCTCTCCCCATTCATACCTTCAACACCCTCAACCACTACCCCCACATCAGAAATATCAGTTGCCGCCACCTCAGGACCCTCATGAGGCCTTGCCGCCTCCAGGCCCTCTTGAGTCCTTGCTGCCTCAGGACCTTCTTGAGTCTCTGCTGCCTCTGGACCCTCATGTTCCGCCCCCACCCCAAGAATCCCACTCGCTGTCTTGCAGGCTGCCTCAAGAACATCATGTACAGCCTCCCCCTCGGGAATTTCGTCTGATGCCCCTGGGACTTCGTGTTCCACCTCAGGAACCTCAGGCGCCATCCCAGGAACATTCTAGCCACACATAGGAGCACCACATGCCATCTTCATCGCCAAAGCCTTGTGGATTTCCTCAGGGAGGCTATGTGCCATCTGTGCTTCAGGAACCCCATATGGTGCGTTGAGCGTCACCATCACCAGACTCATCACCTCTATATTTGTCAACGGCTCCCTCTGCCGCCCATCCGCCATCGTATACATCACCACAAGCGCCTCCGTTGAAGACAAACACAAAGAAAGCAGCAATAATGCAGCCAAGCTCTTCAAATACTGCAAGGTGAGTGACGGTCAATGAACGGCTTGAAAATCACTCATATGTTCCATAGGAATGTCTGTGCTCGCGAATGGAAAATGGAGCATCCCCACGGTACAACAGCAGAGTTCAAAAACCATTACGACAATCTTCCTTCAGCAGCGAAAAAGGTAATGCTTGTTATTGTATTACATTCAATACTAAGGAAACCTACAGATATATGAGGAAAAAGCGTCAAAGATGGTAATTATTCCGCTTATTGTATAGATTTACTCCTGATCATGTTTCATCTGGTAGAAGGATGCCAATGTAGCGGTGGTGGCAGCGGCAGCGGGAATGGCCCAGGCGGGGGATCAGGAATTGCCAGTGCGAGTTAACGTGGCCTGAATCGAGCCGAATCAATTTTTGTATCTTTTAGTCCATTTAACCTGCCAATTGCGTGGCTTAGTAAGTCTAGTGAAATCCAATAAGATCGAGTGAAACCGTCAACAATACTCTATCAAACTCTATCGATTAAATTGATTTTGAATAGTTCAAATAGTATTAACTCGTTTTCAATCCAGTATCTGTGTCATATTTCCATTGCCATCCAGATTGATGCATAAAATTTGATCCAAACACTGGCATTCGTTCCAGCTCGTTCCGCCTCAATCCAATTTTGACTGGGGCTCAGCGGCCGCGCCATCAGTTCTGGGGAGAAACTGCGTTACCTTAATTTGTGGAATATATTTGTCCAGGAAGCATATGGCTATCCGCTGCAAACTAGTGCGTATAATACTATCATTATGATAGTAGTACTATGCCTGTAGATTTCAGGACCGAAACCCCTTGGTTACATTGCATGTAATATTCTCGGTTGAAGAGCCTTACGCAGGTCTTACAAAACCATAATCAACTCATTTCCCGACAGTCAACCTGATACCCAGGATTATTCAGATATTAAATTGCATGAAGAAGCCACATACAATGAAAATGATAATTATGACCTATTGGTCTGTGGTGCTACAGGAGTAGATATATTGTCAGATCTGAGACGCCATGAGAAGCAGCTACTTACATTGATTAAGATCCCAACCTAAACGCGGGTATTGATTGAGACCAGTTTTTGGACTCGGAGGTGGGTTTGTGGCTATAAAAAAATTTAAGCTTTGTCAGATCCGAGACATCATGAAAAGAAGCTACTAAGATCCCAACCTAAACTTGAATGTGGGTTTTGATTGAGACCAGTTTTTGGACGTTTTGAAGGTGGTTTTGTGGCTATAAAAAGGTAAAACAATTTTGAGATCATGAAAAGAAGCTACTTACCCGAATGCGGGCTTCGATTGAGACCGGTTTTTGGAGGTGGGTTTGAAGGTGGGTTTGTGTCTATAAAAAAGGAAAACAATTTTGAGATCAGAGACACCATGGAAAGAAGCTACTTACCCGAATGCGGGCTTTGATTGAGACCAGTTTTTGGAGGTGGGTTTGAAGGTGGGTTTGTGGCTATGAAAAAGTAAAACAAATTTTGAGATTCTATTTTACATGAACAAGTCACTCACATGAGCTTGCACGAAGGTGATGGTAGCCAAGCCTAGGGTCACCCAACAGGTTCTCGTCTTGAACAGGGAAAAAGTCCATTAGACACGACTTTATGGAGACAAAAAGGCTACACACAGTCAGCAACCTGATATACCACTTCATGAGACAGGCAGGGTCTCAGATACTGCTTTACATAAATGGAATATAAGAACACATACGGGTTTTTGTGCATGGCTCTTCCCTCGCCAAGCGTCCTGCAAGAAGACACACAGTTGCCTCAGGGTGTGCTTTGACAGCTTACAGGAGACAGAGAGGTTAGTCAAACATTACTTGACGAAAAACAAAAGCCGCAGACCTTTCATGAGACCCTCCACAGCTACAAGAAGCAGAAGGAACTATCAGAGACTTCTTCGTGTGAACAAGGAGAAGTGTGCACACATGCAGCATCCTCGCCTGGAGCTACAAGACAGGGCAGATGTCTTGTCAGATACTACAACCAGGGACAAGCAGCCACCTACGATAGCCTGAGGGTGAGGGTCGTCCACCGTTTTTACCAGTTACTGGCACTAAGAATGGGTGGAAGGGTTGGACAAATAATACTTGTTGAGAAAAAGAAGGCACTGACCTGAAGGCGGCATAGCCATCCCCTTAAGATTACCTCCATGATATCTGATCGCGTGAGTATCCAGTTCAGTCAGACGGTTAAAAGGGCCCTGAAGACAATCGGGGTGGGGACAATATGCAGCTGAAAAAACAGGAAGAAAAAGATTCGTCAGGATTACTTGCAAGTCAAGAGTGACAACTTGCTCACGTGTTAGCAACTGTCCCACCGACACGCCGGGTTTGGGCTTGTTAGCCCGCCGAACCAGAGCATACTCACTATTTTCGGATAGCATAAGCATGTCTTGTGTGCATCCAATTAGTAAAGAGTCTTACCGGATTTCAAGTTTACCATCGTAAACATCCGAGGCCCTACTTCGGAGCACAGGTGCGCCCTGTACACCTACAAGACCAGCGAGAGCGAGAGCGACCAGAAATAAAAATTTGGACATCAACGGAAATTGAAAGGCGAAGGGCGGGTTAGGTGGCCAGCACCAAAAAACTTGCTAAAGAGTGAAAGATTGTATGGATGCTGGCGACGGCGATTGGCCTCTTTATACCACTCGCAATGCTTCCGCGGTGGTCCGTGATTTTCTACGTAGAATCAGGGCTTTTCACGTGTTTTCGGTTTATTCAACGGTAATTCGTATGCTGTAGGAGGCGGCTGCACGTACGACAAAGGGTTGCCCTTTTCCGTTTTGCCTCATGTTTTTCCCGAGTTTCTTCAACTTCGTGCGGTGGATGGCACAAGGTGAGTGTGTGTTTCACGATCGAGATGATGATTACAAGGACGTAGAACGCTTCGGAAAGTATATCCTGATCAAGGCCACAGTTTCCAAGTTGTCATTGGTAAGAATTTCCCGAAGCCGGAAAGTGATAAGCACGAGACAGCGGTCCCACACATTTTGTCGTTCAAGCCTGTCGGCGCTGCATAAATGAGGAGATTCAAGAAACCTACGGGCCTTCCCGTGCGAGAGACGGAAATCGCTGAGGAGGGATATAACTCCTGCGAGGGTCTGAAAACGATTCAATGAGATGTAGGTTATGAGGAAAACGACGTTCATCCTATTGGGTGGTATTGGACCGAATCCCAACCAACGAAAAGAAAACAAACGAAGGACCACGAAACAACTCTTCATTGTCAGTAACACTATCAAGCGACACACCGGACTATCGAGTGAACAATATATATATGCATATAGCCGAGGGGCGCTTGCATTTTCAGAAAATCAGGGATGCCGGGGCCCGGCACCTGCTTCAAAAAATCAGACATATCAGGTAGTTCGTCAAAGGGAACTCGAGAGGATACGCACGGGATCCCTGCCCACATCCCAGATTGCTCCGTAGGTGAGGGATCAGGAACCCTAAGCGGGCCTTGCCGCGCGCGAGCGCGCGTTCCGCCGATGACGACTGGGAAGCACTGGCCTTGCTTGAGGTGCGACGGGATACGCTCTCCCTGGTGCCCAATACGTCGCATGAATCACATTCTGTTACTTGTGATACGCCCGTATGACCCAGTCGTAAGTCAGGTGAGGCCGCAGACGGAACTAGGAAATCAACGGAATACATACCCCCTTATTGGAGAGGCAGTCATCTGCCCAGTATCCGTTGAATAAGCCAAATGCAAAAAAGAAAAGAAAAAAAGTTGTGCATTACCCGCTGTCACCGCTACTAAGGAACACGATAGAGCTCTGCGAAGGGATTGCACACGCTCGTTGCACGGTCAGGTAGTACCCGGTATGAGTATGCAACGTTGCTGGGCTAGGTGCCGCTGGTGGCCCCATTGGAATGGATTGCACGTGGATGACTCGGATACATAAATTTGCATAAAACTTGAAGGCGACTCGATGATCTTGCTACCTTGCCAGCACGAGAATTTTAGATAAATTCTGCATACTCTTGGCTTGTATTGTATCCGCGAAATTTCAACAGAGAAACACCGAGATTCGGATTTAATAAAAATGATTTTCAAGGTGTGCTCCCACAGTACTTTTAGGGACTACTACCCCGGACAAATGGGGGGATGAACATTAGCCGACTCGGATTTGCTTACTCACCACTTGTCGTAAAAGCGAGTACGGTTCAGAACAATATTAATAATGGTCACCGTTCGCGATATCGGAACTCCCGGGCCTGCAAACGAGTTTGTTCAGTGTGTTCATGTTGGCGCAGTACACTGATGCGTTCCCCACAGCGCTCTTGGTGGTGTGCCCACAATCCACTACTTGGACTTTGCCAGCAGGGGCCGTGGAGAGGTGGTTCGTTTATTTTGCGAGGATGCGAAAATCGCGTTCAAGGATCACCGATGGTAAGGATCGTCCCATGTCGCCAATTGCCATTGATTGTTGAATCTACGACAGGTCACCAGAAGATTTGAATACCACGGATTTTTCAAAGTACAAGTATGTCGGGATGTCGTCGTTGTTGCATGTAGTCGTCAATCTGATTATTCTTTTAGTCCCACTCGATCGCTGCCGGCCATTGAACTAGGTGGAAAGATCTTTGTGCAAAGCATTCCTACTCTTCGATTTTGGTGCACCAAACTCGGAAAATACGACGGAAAAACTCCCGAGGAAAAATATTTCGTTGATGTGAGTTTACTCGTAATCCACGGTCAACCATCCGCCGCAACTGATGATCTGTCCTTGACACTAGCTCATTTCTGATATCACCGCTGACTGGCGCACCAGTTTCGTAGACTCATTGTTCACGACCACCGCCAAGGGTACCATTCCCAACGCCAATAAGGAGGCATTCGAGTATCACAAGTATGCAGTCTTCCAATCCGAATCTCTCGTCCACCTTTACTTACCACACTTTCAGAGATTTCTTCATATCCAGTACGTCTCTCGTGCGCGCTCGCCAAGCCAGCCTACACTACAGCACTGACATCACTCTCCTGCAGAGTTTGCATCTGGCATTAACAGCCATCTATCCAAATCTCCCTTGGCGCAAACGGGGCCGTTCGTCCTTGGTTCGGAGATCACATATGCTGATTTCCAGATCTGGCAGATCTATCACGACGAGAAGGGATTTGGCGCACCAGTAGATGAAATCTTTGCCAAATCGATGCCTAGGCTCAAACAACTCGTCGAGGCTGTCGAGGCCCGACCCAACGTCAAAGCGTACTATGCCAGCGAACGGTGGGTGGTTCGGTTTATTCACATGTTCTCTCAACTGATTTTCTGGATCAGCTACTTTGGGTAATCAAGAGGGAGCGCACATGAAAGCGTATATGGGTGCACGACGCCCCAAAGTGATACTTATGTACAGTATATGTTCAGACAGTTGTGCTGATAACATTGTAACAATGCCTCCGAAATCATGAGTTCAGTGTAACATAAACCGAGAGCTTCGCACAGTCCTCGACCTGGCGTTCAAATGCTGGGTTCAATATTTCAGCCGCTGCAACGTCTTGCAGGTCATCAGCACAGTTCGTCAGATTGGACGAGAACGAGTGCAACTTACCGACAATGTGATACAGTGATTCGTCTTGGGTCTGGCTAGCTCCGCACATTCACTGGCGAAAAATGAGAAGACCATTGACTAAAAGGCTACACATCTCGTGTTGATCCTGTCATTTTCCGGCGACCCGCCTATCCAGACTCCAAACCTTCACGATTCGAACTTACTTGTTGTACGCCGTACGTTTATCACCCACTGGACTCCTCTTCACGAGGCATTGGTATCGATATTAATTGGGACCTTAGAATCGTCAGCGTCTCAAGCTGTAATTTGCCGTGCTTGTCCTTGTCGTTCTCAAATCAAACAAAACACAAAAAATACCTAATTCCAGACCTTCTCGTGCTTGACACCCATCCTCCGATAAAACAATAAATAAGCACACCGATCGTCCCTCTCCCCAAACACCTCCTCGTTCTTAACCCCCGCCACCACATCATCGTCAATGCGCACCCAGCCCTCCCGCGCTCCCGCCCCTGGCCCAGTCCCCGTCCCCGCCCCAATCCCATAAGCCCGATTCGGATGCAGCACGTCCAGGGTGTAATGCCCCCCGCCCGCCGATAGCCCGTGGTGGTAGAGTACTACAATAGGGGAGTCAGTGAACGACCGACGCGTGTGTGCAGATGACGGGGAATACGTACCACCGAATAGTTTGTACCGAGCCGGGTGTGCCTTCCGCACAGCCGGCGCCATAACATCTACACAAAACAAGGAAAACAAACTTGAGTTCCTGCACCGAAACCAGGATTGACCTAAAGAACGCACCAGGCCCGACCTCGAGCTCCGGCCCAAATCGCACTTGCCTCCCAACCTTGACGACGCCCCCAACACCCGTGTCATACAGGAACCGCTTCATGTGCAACACGAGTATTGGCGGGAGCGCCTCGATGAGGACCTGCTGGCTCGCCTCGATGGTCACCCCCGGCCGAGTCGGGGACGTCACATGCACGGACTGCGGATGGGAGATGTACGCGAGAGCGTCCTGGACGGTGTGTATGTGCTCGCGCTGTACAATGCACGAACGTCAGCTACAACACCGAGGGAGAGCAAGCACTGTGTATACCTGGATATCGAGCCGGAGAGACCGCCAGTCTTCGATGATCACCGAGTCCTTCTGGCCAGGCGCCCGCAGAGTCGACCTGAACTTGCCCTCGAATATCCGCGTTATGGGCGATTCGGCCGCTCTGATCTATCAGCTCGGGACAACTTAGCGTTTGTCCGAGCTGTACGCTGGGGAAGACCCACCGTCCGTGTGACGACTGTGCGATTCCGCCTCCCTACCTCCAACCACCCATCATCCTGGGGCGGCGTATCCTCCACACGTTCCTCTATAGGAGCAGCAGCCTGGGCAGGTCGCGCAGGTGGGGACATCGAATTCACGATCGACAGCAACTCCTCCTCCAACGTGTCGAGGTAGAAGCCCAAAAACTCTTCCGCGTCCTCTTGGTGTCCACCCTAGAGCCGACTCAGCATGAAAATGTACTACGTGAAAAAATGGACACACCCGCATGTTGTCGAACCTCTTCTTCTCCTTCATAGCATCATACACATACGAAGGGATGAATGAGTCACCTCCCTCCTCCTCATCCTCGCCCCTCCCCCGTCTATCGACCTCCTTACCCTTTCCTTTCCTCTTCGCATCCTCTTCCGTTTTCCTCTTCGCAGCCCCCGCCTCCCCCTCAAACTCCTTCAAAAACTGAATAGTCGCATTAACAAGCGGCGTCCCCCCAGCAACATGACCCTGCTCCCCCACAACCGGCCCAAATCCCAACCCACCCTCCCCAGCCAACCTCCTCAACTCGCTAAACAACCGATGAAACGGCGGGCAATAAACCAAAACCTGCAACACCGAATTGGCGAAACACATATTCCCGCTGTTCACTAACCCCCGCGCTCTCAAAGGCGGTGGCGTGCTCCCGCTCCCTGCTGTGGACCCAGTGGACGTGAGCAGGGCCAGCAACTCGCCTTGTCTGGTGGTCGATGCCGCTACGGGTGATGAGGACGAGGCGGGGATGGAGATGCCGACGACGGAGGACGTAGGGAGCGTGTTGGGCTTTTTGGATCCGGAGGGGGATGACGAGGGCGTGGTGGGTCGTAGGAGGGACGCCCACGACTTTTTCGTCGGGGGTGGTGGGGGCTGTGATGTTGATGCAGTGTGGACGTCGATGTCGGGAGAGGTTGGAGGCTGACCGGAGGACGCGTTTTCTGGCCCCGGTTCGGGTGGGGCCAGTACGACGGGTATTTTTGGAGAGTGGGTGCTCGAGCCGACGATTTTCCCGGGAGATGTGTCGGCTCCGGATATTGACGTGGTACTCGACAGTGGTGAGCCTTGCATGGGTGTGTCAGGTGCTGTGGAGGAAGCAGGTGTGGTCTCTGTTGTTACAGACGAAGAGGGGGCATCCTGGTCAGCGGGTTCTGGCTCTGGCGAGTAAGTGGCAGTCTCCAGGGGGGTCTGAACATCGTGTGGTGCGGGAACTTCGGCAATTAGTGAATGCGAAGATGGCGTCAGTAACTCGAGGGCCCGTAAAATCATTTCTGGGATCATTTCTGGAGGACGTGCCAATGGCGATATCAAGACGCCGGGTGCACGAGCGGGGTTATTCGGACGTCGCGACAAAATGGGCCAACCCTGAAATTTGACCTCCGACGTTAATAGCTTCCGATGCGACTGTGGGGTGGTAGGGCGGGGTGAGGGCGAACTTGGTTGAGATTCAGATGGCGGCGGAGATTTAGGGGAGATTGGGCTACTAGGTTGTGGGAGTGGGTTTTCTAGCGGCAGCTGTTGCTGAAACGGGAGCGCAAGCGGCGACATGTCTCGAGGAGGAGGCATGGAGAGCTGTTTCGGGAGTGGGGAGAGGGGTTGGTTGGTGGACCAAGATGGGGAGAATGTTGGATATGTCGGTGAATATGGTATTGAATGTGGTTGGGGATGGCGGTGATATGGCTGGGCATGGGGCGAATGGATGTGCTGCGGTTGTATGTAATGCTGAGCTGGATGTAAATTTTGGTAGCTTGGGCCCGCACCGGATGGTGAATGGGGGATGAAAGTCCCCCGAGTCCCGTTAAAGCGCGCTGGAGATGTTGGGCTCTGGTGCATGGGCGGGAGATGGCCAAGTGCATTTCCGTGTTGTGGAGGGTATGGGTATGGATATGGAGTTGGCGAATGGGTACCGTAAATATAATGTGGAAGTGGGTGTTGGTAGTAGGAGGATGGACCGGGATGAGCATACGGTGGTGTCGACATCGTCGCTGGAGCACGTTGAGCAGACTTTCAAAGAAGACCAGAAACGTCGTGCTCACCGGTCAGCCAAGTGCCAACGAGACTTGACACTTTACGATATTGAGACTCTACAAGGATTTAAAGTCGAATTTTCGTCGATTGAGCCCTGGTCGTCGGGCAGTGGGTAACCCTTTTTTTTTGACTTGTCCGCAAATATGGACAAGCAATACTCATTCCGAATCCTGGCCCCTATCACTACTAGTATTACCGTCCAAAAACACAATTTTGCTCAGTCTCGTCCACTGCACCTTCAACTCGTCTATATACACCTCGAACTCGTTCGCCAATCGCTCCCTAGCGTTCCCGAAAAAGTGAGCCATAAACCCAACACTCATCTTATCCTGTTTCTTATGAGTGTTGCGGTGGCGATTGTTACAAAGTTCCGACACATTTTATTGGGTAAGATCAGGAGCTCGAGAGCCGTGCGTTGGTTGACAGGGTTTTCCACTGACATCATCAGGAAAAAGCAAAACCTGTGTAGTTTCAGCTAAACTATGGTAGTGCTGTGTAGTTCCTATAGTCACCTATGATGCCTTGGTAGCCATCTGTAGTCATCTGCCATACTCTGGTAGTGCTTTGTAGCCTCAGTAGTAATCTCTGTGGCACCCTGTAGTCTCTGTACTCATCTGTCATACTTCTGTAGGCAGGGATATGTAATGTTCATACCACAATCATGATGGTATATTTATGATTCACTTATATTTGTAGTCTACTTTGTACATAATAAAACTAATGGTGGCAGGTGGGTGTGGTGACAAGGCAGCCGGCTGGTGTGAGGGACAAGGTGGTGGTACTGGTTCCACGCGAGAGGGTGTAGAGGCGGGTGGGATGGCGGGTGCTGGTGGGCAATGAAACCGTCTCACTTCGTGTGAGATGGTGGGCGGTGGGGGTGAGCAATGAAACCGCCGTCTTCGTGTTTGTGAGCGAGACAGTGGTTGGTGGTGAATGACAAGCCGCCATCTCACTTTTGGGGTGAGACAGTGGGCGTTGGTGGCCCCATAATGAAAATGAAGTGGCTGTCTCACTTTTCATGTGAGACGGCAGGGTTGGTGACTGGCGAAGCTGCCGTCTTGCGTTTGCGAGCGAGACGGCGGGAGTTGGTGGGTGACAAAAGCCATTAGTTAGCATACAAACAAAATCAATCAATGTTTTACTTACCTTTGTGCAGCTGGGGTGGGTGCACCACCTCAGCTGCCATCGGCACTCTGTTGCCCGCTCCTCGAGCCTGGGCAGTGTTCGCAGTGGCCTGGGTGATCAATCCAAGCTGTTTTGGAACGGCCGGACGTGGTAGGTGGTGGTGAATGAGCGTGGCTGGCGTGCCACGTCATCATTTGGTGTCATTTTTGTTGCCTAGACAGGGGTGGGCGGCTGCATGGCATTTGCATGTGGAAGAAGCACCTGTGAACAGATTATTATATGTAATAATAAATGTTCTCACCTTGCCGCTAGTCACCATTGTGGTGTTGTGGTTGCTGCAAGGTTGTTGACGTGTTTGGCGACTTTTAAAAAAAAAAAAAAGCTAGACAAAAAAAAAGCCCTCTGGCACAGTGGATAAGTTGCACAGTAAAGTGATCATGTGATTTACTGTGTGAGTTCGAATACTGACTTTGCCACAATTTTTCAGCTTATTAAAATAAACATGTGCTAATTAATAAAACATTGGATAATAATAATATTGTGACTCCTAATAATACTCAGTTAATGACAAGTGAAATCTGTAAGCCCCAGAAAATATAAGAAAGTTGAAGTTGGTAAAGTAAAGCAAAGTGACTTGTGTTAATAGTAGATACATTCTTCTAACAAGTCTACCACATAACTACAAAGTAACTACAGAGCAACTACAGAGTCACAGTGGGAGACTACAGGGAACTACAGGAGTCCCAGTGATGACTACAGGGAACTATGGGAGTCCCAGTGGTGACTGCAGGGACTACTGACCACCGGACTTTCATATGGGACTACCAGAAATACAGAGGCTACATAGTGCTGTGTAGAAAAGTTATTTTTTCCTGATGCTGATATATTGTTGTCGCTGGGGTTGACATTCCCCAACCAAGTCAATGCGCAAGTCGACCATTTCTCGCCTGGCACTGGCTTTCACACACCGGCTGTGTCAAGATTTAGTCTGGAATTAAAGTTATTTCTACATGAAATTGAACTATTTAAAATTTGGATTCACATTCAAATGCTGATAAAATATATTATGGTCTTGGGAAATAAATGTAATTGCAAATATTACATGTAGCAAACCATTTTACTTGAGCTAAGAGTAAAAGATTAACATGAGTTGCAATAATCCCTTTACAGCCGTTTGCACATGACTTGGCACTAGTTGCAGAAAAAAATCTAATTAGGAATTTATGACTTGGCGGAAATTTTCAAAATTTT